>SKCR01011257.1:0-21765 GCA_019454045.1 Zanthoxylum bungeanum | reverse complement strand
GAATACCGATATGCAGTGGTCAGTGGGAGGATAGTGATACTCGATGAAAAATCGGAGTGATAGTGTTACGTTCTAGGCACGAAGTCCTTAATGGAACCACAAATAGTTCATCTATGATGAGACTATACCATTAATCTTCAAATACACAAGAAACTCGTGATCGGATAGAGTCAGAAAACAACCTAGGGTATGGGTTTCTGATCTAACCTCATAAGATGTCAATCTTATGGAGGTATATCCACCGACTACGTTTTGAGGAAGTGATACGAGGTATCGACTCCCTGTTATGGCAAAGTGCCATGAGTCCGAAATGGATTCCATGTTATAAACAACTATGTTTGGATATAGTTGTTTACCACAAGGCGTTGTGCCTATTGGTACTATAAATGTCTTCAAGGAAGACATACATGGAAGGCAACATACCAACGTGCAAAGCTATGCTTTCGACGGAAAGGTATCGTTATCAACATTATGTTAATAATGGTTCAACCTTTTACCTGTTGCCATGGTAAATCCATTTGAAGATGCTTGAAATAATTGTATATTTCATTTATGAAATGTGCCAGTTATAAATCAAAATCGCTTTCCTGAAAAGGAAACCTTTTGGAGGATGTTTAACATCCTGACGATTTTTGTATAACCGACAAACAAGGTTTGCGGGTTATCGATCCATGTTTGGATTGATGCAAGCATAAGGTTCTTGGAACTGTCGTTTTGAAATAATCATAATAGTTTATTATTTGATTCAAAACTAAGTAATTCTTGTGTATATAAGGAGATTAGTGGGAGATTGCACTAAACAGTGAAATTCCCATAAAGCAATTGTTGAAAGCTTGGCTTTCAATAGAAATTCTCCGTAGAATTCTGGGAGATAACAACCTTTATTAGAGGAATAAAGATCTACTGGGATAGATTTGGAGTTGTTAACACTCTCTGGGAAATTGTACATTTAAAATGTACTTGTATTGGTGTCTCATACGCTTCAAGCATATGGAGTCACAATCAGGTCAATCCAAGTGACAGTCACTGGATTAAAGATTAAGAACATCTGTTAGTATCTGAGAGAACTAAAGATGTTGTCTTAAACTATGGAGAAGGAGAACTTGAAGTGACTGGGATCACTGCTGCAAGTTTCCAAACAGTTAAATACTGTGGTACTATAAAGTTTGAATAACGGGACAGTGAGCTGGAAATCTTCCAAGCAAGATAACTGTTGCCGAATAAACAACAAATGCGGATTATTGCTGCAGCTGAGGCAGCAATAGAAGTCTTTGGATTGAAATAAATCTAATTAGATTAGATATAGTTCTGGTAGTAGCTGAGCTAGGCGTCAGCACAGGCTAAGGAATTAAAGGTCTCATCGACGATCCAGATATATACTTCTCTATCATCTGATTCGTTCGGATCATACATCGTGGGGATGTGATGATCGTGTAAATCGCATCAAACGATAATCGACAAATCCTGACGAAAACCTTTCCTCAGCAATTTGAGCGAACCTTACATAGTTCGGGTGTTAGACACTCGAGTGACTGGCTATGTGCCAAGTGGGAGATTGGGATAATATGACCCATAGCGTCACTATTTGCACAGATCATTGTGTTGTTGTAGCAAATTAACTATGTAACAAGGAAGGAAATTGCACTCTCGTCATTTTGTGATTAGATCACCATAGATATATAAATGAAAGAGACCCTATGATTAGTTCCTGGATTGAGAGATGATGATATGAGACAGTATAGTATCAGTCCACGAAGGATTAATCATTAAATATCCCTAGCCGTAGTATTATCGAGACTGGACATCGATCGATAATGCGAAATAGGCTAGTATTGCACTTGTACGCGTTGTGAGGGCACAACGACATAGTTCTCATATGTATAAGTATTGGATACTTGTGCAAGTGCGATAGGAGGTCGTGTTTCACCGATGGTACGGGAAACAGCTTCGCTCTGGATAGACCCTTCGAAATCCCATTGGGTATGACTAGGTGTCTATGGGAGGCCGAAATCAAGGTAGGTGTGTATAGTCTTAACCTGAGACTTACATCGCTAATACTTACGACAATCGGTAAACTTTGGTTTTGGTGGTTGGGGATCTTAACTGGTTCTGTGTTCACCTCTTCTGGGTTTATCAGAGAATCGTAGTGTATTGGATGTGATGTCAAGACGGAAGTGTCACTCAAGTCATAATGGAGATGATGTCACGCAGGATACGGTATTAGTGCTCTTAAGTGATGCGCATCCAATCGTGATATTATGACCAGGTCATGAATATCCGATTATAGAGACTAGTTACCAGACATCCGATATGTGTTTCGGACGGGGCAGGACACTTATCCAGCCCCAGCCCTAGCACGTGATTATCCGATACTGGGCCGACACGTACAATACAATTGTATACTACGCTTGATACAGATCTTTGATATTCTTTGATGAATATGTCCGGAGAACTTGGAAGACTTGGTGCTTTGCTAGGAGTCGACCTTGTCTCGTAAATCGGTAGAACGTAGTACTTGGTACGTACGTGATTCGGATACTCCGACGACCGTATTTACTGCCAGATTATCCGGGGATCTCATGGGTCGCTTCCCGATAATCCACCGATGACGCACAACTCGCACTCTTGAATAATCTGGGATTATAAAGAAGAGAGAGAGAAAATTAATCTAGGATTAATAACGGAGATGTTTATCCGTGATAAAATGTCATCTAAAGAGAGAGAATGATTAATTCGGAATTAATCGATGTATTAATATATTCGATATATTAGACGAAATTAGATTTCGACGCGGAATTAAAATTAGATTTTAATTCGGGCAAACGAGTTAATTTAGAATTAATTCGTTAGCGACGTAAATAATAATTTCGCTAGCCGCAATTATTCGATTGAATTAACGTCGCGACGTAAGCTCGGTATTTCAGAAATATCGAATCCGAACGCGTGAGTGCACGTGGGCCCACTTTCATTTGGAAACGTGTGGGGCCCACATGACACATGTCATTCTAATGCATTGCATGTAGATAGTGTACAATGCACTCAATGTTATTGCATGTAGATAGTGTACAATGCACTCAATGTTATTGCATGGAAATTGAGTGTTTGACACTCTAAGCCATTGCATGTTTTGTGTCATAATTTTTATTATTTATTTAATAAATATTATGGCATAAATATAAATTGATTTTTGGTAAATCATTTTTAACTTAACACAAAACTCTTCTCTCTCATTTCTCTCTTCTCTCACGCCCAATGAAGAAATTCTTCACTGGTTTGGAACCAGAAATGGCGTGAGCAATAGGGAAGCTAGAGTGGGTTTTCATGGTGAAAATTCAAGTGCTAGCACACTTACAAGTCTTGCGAATGTGGTAGGGAGGTTCACCCATGAGGCGGGACTCATCCGACGGAGTTTGGAGCTTCGTTTTGAGACCCGAAATTCTGTTTTGCAGGGACAGTGGACTGTTTCAGTTTGGCGTGAAGGGCAGTGCGTTTTTGGCCTTCATTCGTCTCCAAATCGACGACTCAACCGATCAATGTGAGTATTCCACTACCTCCGTTGATGTATTCACGCAATGTTTTCATGTATTGTTTGATCTTGGGACCTTAGAATAAACCAACAATTACAACTTTAAATCTAATTTCCAAAATTTGTCCCAATTAATTAAATCCAAAAATCCAATTTTCACAATTTAATTACCAAAAGTGCATTATATGATTAATCAACTAAATCAACATTTCCAAAACACTAAATTAGTCCAATTAATCATACTTAATTCATTATTACATGTCAAACACACATAATGAAAAATCAAACCCATATTACATGCTTCTATGTCTCGGTCTCGGCAAGGAAGGTTATTTTGTCCGATTTGAATTCAATCCGATTAATTACACAATCGACAACGTATTAACTTCCCGAATGATTTCATACACATCCAATGTTCATAAAATCAAAATTACCAAGACATTAAAGGGCATTGTAGATTCGGCCAACATAAGGAATTAGGGATTTTGTTCAATTCAAAATTCAATCCAATTAATTTCAAATTAACATCATCCTACATGATTCTAACTCATCCAATGAATCAAAAATCAAAAAATTCCAAATCTCCAAATGCCTTATACCATTCGGCCAAGCTCCATCAATTGGGGAAAATTGATCCAATCATTATTTCATTAAATTGATCCAATCAAACCTTAATTAAACATGTTATAAGCATACTCAAACATTCAATTCATTCAAATCATGCTCAAAACAAGTTTACCCAAATTTTAAGCCCTACATTTTTCATGCTTGCAACATAGCTCTTGATGCCATTGTTGGATGTAATTCTAAGGACCAAGATCAAACAAGTCATGAAAAATGTGTGAATACATCAAGGAGGTAGCGGAATACTCACATTGATCGGTTATGTCGAATTGAAGACGAATCGAACCAAGAAACTCACTGCCTTGCTCACGCCCACTGCAGCAGCCCACTGCCATGCAAAACAGAATTTGAGTGAAGAGTGAAGAAAAGGAGCTCCTAGCTTCGTCGGATGGATCCCGACTCATGGTCGAACCTCCCTACCACCTTCGCAAGACTTGTAAGTGTGCTAGCACTTGAATTTTCACCATGAAAATCCACTCTAGCTTCCCTGAAAGTCACGTTTTTGTGAAGAAAAACAGTGAGCATTGTGGCCCCTTGGGTGTGAGAGAAGAGAGAACTTTGAGAGAGATGTGTAAATTTGTTAAGTTTAATGATTTACCAAAAATCAATTTATTATTTATGCATAATGTTTAATAAATAAATAATAAACTTATGACACAAAACATGCAATGGCTTAGAGTGTCAAACACTCAAACTCCATGCAAGACCATTGAGTATTGTACACTATCACCATGCAATGCATTAGAATTAAATAATGCATAATATGACATGTGTCATGTGGGCCCCACACGTTTCCAAATGAAAGTGGGCCCACGTGCACTCACGCGTTCGGGTTCGATATTTCCGAAATACCGAGCTTACGTCGCGACATTAATCAAATCGAATAATTGCGGTTAGCGAAATTATTATTTACGTCGCTAACGAATTAATTCTAAATTAACTCGTTTGCCCGAATTAAAATCTAATTTTAATTCCGCGTCGAAATCTAATTTCGTTTAATATATCGAATATATTAATTTACCGATTAATTCCAAATTAATCGTTATCTCTCTCTAGACGATATTTTATCCTAGATAAAATATCTCCGTAATTAATCCTAGATTAATTTTCTCTCTCTTCTATAATAATCCCAGATTATTCAAGAGTGCGAGTTGTGCGTCATCGGTGGATTATCGGGAAGCGACCCATGAGATCCCCGGATAATCTGGCAGTAAATACGGTCGTCGGAGTATCCGAATCACGTACGTACCAAGTACTACGTTCTACCGATTTACGAGACAAGGTCGACTCCTAGCAAAGCACCAAGTCTTCCCAAGTTCTCCGGACATATTCATCAAAGAATATCTATATCTGTATCAAGCGTAGTATACGATTGTATTGTGCATATTGGCCCAGTATCGGATAATCACATGCTAGGGCTGGGGCTGGATAAGTGTCTGCCCCGTCCGAAACACATATCGGATGTCTGGTAACTAGTCTCTATAATCGGATATTCATGACGTGGTCATAATATCACGATTGGATGCGCATCACTTAAGAGCACTAATACCGTATCCTGCGTGACATCATCTCCATTATGACTGGAGTGACACTTCCGTCTTGACATCACATCCAATACACTACGATTCCTGATAAACCCAGAAGAGGTGAACACAGAACCAGTTAAGATCCCCCACCACCAAAACCAAAGTTTACCGATTGTCGTAAGTATTAGCGATGCAAGTCTCAGGTTAAGACTATACACACCTACCTTGATTTCGGCCTCCCATAGACACCTAGTCATAATACCAATGGGATTCCGAAGGGTCTATCCAGAGCGAAGCTGTTTCCCGTACCATCGGTGAAACACGACCTCCTATCGCACTTGCACAAGTATCCAATACTTATATATATGAGAACTATGTCGTTGTGCCCTCACAACGCGCACAAGTGCAATACTAGCCTATTCCGCATTATCGATGTCCAGTCTTGATAATTGACCGGCGTAAACACACACGTATAACGCAAGCGCACGTATCGTTCAAGTTGTATAAAAATATCGATCCCACGAGGACTTAATTCCTACTATTGTTATTAATTGTTGATACTATTTATTTACAGATATCTAATTATAGGGAGAAGAGAATTGATTGCTTGAAATGATTTGATTTGTAGAGTTGCTAAATAAATAATAAATAAAAAGACAAAAGAAAATACTAAGGAAAATAAAAAGACTTAAAGATCTAGGGTTGTGAATCTTTCTAATATCAATTAAAAGATGAAGTAGTTAAATCATAGTTGGGTAAATTATTGAATTATTAATCTGGAACACTAAATTATGTAAAAGCCTCTTCCGAATGATCATTTACAAATACCTAGTATAATCCAATTGAACCATATGTCTATGTCAATTAAATTACCTAGATTCATTAAGATTGAGTTCCAATTATGACTACCCCCGCCCCCACAGGTATATTCCTATCCTGTAAGGAAATCTATTAAAGGTTATCTATCCTTAAAGAAGATCGTGGGTTGTTGAGACTAAGGTCTTAAACTTAAAATCCCTATGTCTAGTTCATTTTAAGTTTATCTAAATCAATTTTATTAATGGCCAATTAATAAAAAGGCATTAAGATTATGACTCAATAAATAACTCTTTTAAATTACTCAAACTATAATCTAACCCTTTTAAAACCGATTATATTAGATTTTATCACAACCCTAGATATTTAATTTAGTTACTATACATAATTAAAACTGATATAAACTTAAAAGACAGAAAATGAAATTGCAGAAAGTAATTAAAATAAATAAATGAAATGCTAAGGTAAAAGGAAATAACTTCTACTATATACTATTTAGATATCTCCCATAAAATAATAATATATTAACTTGTGATATTTTAAACCAACCGTCCAGAATGGCGGTATCCTGATTAAGTCAAATTCAAATATACCAGCCATAAGCGGAACAGAAATATAAACCTAAACCAACCGTCCAGTGTGGCGGTATCCTCATTAAGTCAGGTTAACCAGATTAAATTAAATAACCAACCGTCCGGAATGGCGGTATCCTTTATTAATCTGATTTTAAATAGTTGATATATCATATTTTAAGGGAGATTAATCTAAAAAGTAATAGTAAAAGAATTACCTTATTACCTCAGCATGGAGAGGTTACCCCCTCATGGATGGTTAGAATTACTACTACAAAGCGAAATAAAACTGAATAAAAGAAGAAAATATGAAGAACTCTCAATTTATTTATAAGGATTTCAGAGGAAGAGGTACATTTGAAACTAAAATTTCGAAATCTATTTATAGGCAAAAAAATCTAATTTTTTATTATTATTTTTCTGATTTTTATTATTTTATTATTTTTCTGATTTTTATTTTTTATTATTATTTTTTTTTGGATCGCTGAATTTTCGACACGTGGCATGGTGTGCTAAAAATGACGGCTCGTTGAATCTTTGACACGTGGCATGGTGGTTTTAAATTACTAAAATACCCTCGATGTCGGGATGCCCAAAATTACCAAAATACCCTTTTCGCCAAATTTCACAATTTTGCTCCAAATCACCTCCAGAATATCTTGAAACTTTATTTCGGTGTCGGGATGTCCAAAATTACCAAAATTTGTGTCGGGACGTCCAAAATTACCAAAATACCCTTTTTGCCAAATTTCACCAAATTTCACAGTTTTGCTTCAAATCACCTCCAGAATGTCCTGAAACTTTATTTATCTACAAAATAACACAAAACACATCAAAATATTCACAAAACTCAAGAAACTATACAAAACATTAAGTTAAATGAGTGGGAAATAGTGATACATTTATCACTCATCACACCCCCAAACCTAACATTTTGCTAGTCCTCGAGCAAAATAAAATAACATAGTAAATTTAACTAAGCCACTTTCGTATGGATCACGATTGCATTTAGCATATGCAACAAGCCTTTAAACCCCTAGGTGTCCCTAGTGGACGAGTTGTAGTCTCGTGAAGGTTTACAGCAATGATACCCACAAACATTTTATAAAAGTAAAAAGGAAGTGAAACTAATGCATACACAAAGCAAAAAGACAAGAGAAAAGAGAATAGAGAAGTCAGTGACTCATTAGATGAAACTTCTACTCCAAGTTTAGTAGTTGTTTTGTTTCATTCTAAATTACTAAATAAGTAAATTCTCCGATTATTTTTACCATTCTTCATATACACAGCCAACAAAATATTAAACAACTCATTTTTTCCCACAACGGTCATAAGTGCAGTTGATAAGAGAGTAATATTTTGTCCTAAAGTTTTATCAGATTTCACATTTTTTGTAGTAAAGGAATAAATTTTCTGATTTTTCTGATTTTTTTTCTTTGATTTTTTTTCTATTTTTTATTATATACAATATCTTCCATCTATGTAGCGAGCTTTAGGTCGGTGACTCCCAAACCAGTTGGCTTTAGGGCATCAGGTGTTAAGACACCCCTAAGGACTTAATTACTCAGACTTCAGATATATATACATATATAAAATTTTTCATCATTTTTGATCCATGTAACGAGCTTTGGGCCAATGACTCCCAAACCAGTTGGTTTTAGGGCACTAGGTATTAAAATACCCTTACAGACTTAAATAACTCGGATCTCAGATGTTTTTTTTTTTTTTTTTTTATTCCATCACTTTTTGAGATGTTTCCTCTAATTAAACTAGAGCACTAAATATTACAAACTTTTTAATTACAGCTCATGTCCGTATGTTATTATGTATGTTGATAATATCTGCTAACTAAGTATATGAAGATTCATTTTAGTCAGTTTTATGGAGAATTTACAGATTTAATAATTCAAAAGTGAATAAACAAAAATTAACTTGTTTCGAATTAGGTTTGAAATACGTCTCAGGAGTGAGAATTCCTTACACATCTATTTCTTACCATTTCATCTTTTTAGTCAACATAACAACCACATATTTCTACTAGTCATAAAACTATAATTTACATGTTTTTTTTTTTTTTAAGTTTAAACAAAGGCTCAGTTTATGGTGTGTGACTAACTGTCGAATGGACTTCCCGTTGTAGATTCCCCAGAGGGAAGGTGGAGCGAGGCTCACTTAAATACCCAAGCCCCTTAGGCTCTTATCGCTTGTTGTCAGGAATAAACAACGAGTCCTCCAAACTAGTCTGTCACAACACGTTACAAGTGAATGATTATCTAGGTGCCTCCACAGCTTTTCCTTATAAAAAGGTAATGAGTGAAGGAAGAAACCAAACCATCACCTAGCTTTAAATATGCCCTTTGTTTTTATTAATTTTTTAATTTTTTTTTTGTTTTTCGAAAAATTTTGGACTAGAAATAAAAAACAAATACAAACAAGTACTATTAACTATTCCTCACCCCCAAACCTAAATGAGACATTGTCCCAATGTCTTAAACAGTAAAAGAAGAGTTTAGAAAATCGTACCTGGTTAGCTGAAATTCTACAGGAAATTAAAGGTTAAGATCCAAATTTATTCGACGCTTCTTACCACGATCATCCTCGGACCATTTTATCTTTGAAATGATAGGGTCAACTTGTGGTTCAAAGGCTACGAGTTGATCAATTAGATCCGGTGCAGTTCTGCGGCAGTGAATAGAGTTCTTTCATAGGCTTTGACACGAACCCATTTCTCCGAGCATCATCAAGAAACACACAAAGAAAATCATAAAATCCATCAACGTTGAGCAATCCAAGCGGTTTCTGGTGTATGTTCAGGTTCGCCAAGATAGTACTATAAAAATTTCCTCCAATGTGCCCAAGCCACCTGGCAAGCAATAAAAGCATCAGAACGGTTAATCATCTCTACCAGTCGTTCAGACATACCTGGCACAATTAGTTCCTCTCCGTTTGTTGATCTAATAAGATTCGCCTCTGCCAAGGGTTTTGGAATGATTCCCAAAACGTGACTGCCTCCTTCCTGTACAGCCTTTGAAACGATCCCCATAAGTCCGAGATTTCCTCCTCCATATACTAAGTGCATATTTCTTGCTGCTAAGACTCGACCCAATTCTTGTGCTGCTTCTATGTATTGTGGTTTAGTACCAACAGTACTACCGCAAAACACACAGATGTTCTCAACTCGTCTTCTTGAAGTGGCTTCCATTTTTTATGTATTTCTTTCTCAACTATGGATGCCTTCAAAAGTGCAATGACGGGCTGAATTTATAGTACCTGAAAAGGGTGAGTAATAATAGCACTAGTATCTTCCAAAGGAAGCTTGTTAGCTAAACAACAAAAGAAATCTGTGAAAGGTCAAAAAGTCTGGATCCTGTCTACGAAAATAAAGATAATTTCAATAGAAAAGCAAATCAAAGCAATAATTAAGGCAACAGAATTGTGTACGCAATACGCCACTTGCTTAGTATAAATTCATTAGGATGCGTCTCAAGAAATCATTCTTTACTCAGCCATCACAAATGAATTAGCTCTCCTTTTGTGATTGTCAAACACCATTCCTTCTGTCTTAAAATGCTCCATTTGTGCTTTTCCCTACAAAACACACAAAATTTAAAAAGTTCACACAAAATATGAAAATAAATTATAAAAAATTGCATGGGTTGCCTCCCTGCTAGCGCTAAATGTTTCGTCTTCAGCCAGACGTGACTGAAATCTATCTGTTAAGGAGGTTTCAGCGTCGTTTTGGATGTCCGATCAAAGACAATCCCGTGAGCGTTGCTTTTGAAGGGTCTCTTCCAACGGTAAAGTGGCAAAAAGAGTTTTGTCTCATTCAAAGTCCGATCAAAGACAATCCCGTGAGCGTTGCTTTTGAAGGGTCTCTTCCAACGGTAAAGTGGCAAAAAGAGTTTTGTCTCATTCAGTGCTTGTGCCACCTTTTTAATCTTTGTTGCTCCAGTGGTTCCTGAAAAGAAAGAAAGAAAATCAGGAGGTCTTGTATGGTGCTTGACTTGGAATGGAAGTTCCATTCTGTCAAGCTTCTGGTTGATATCTTTATATTGTACTCCCCAAAACAGCGATGTTTTTCCTGAATGCTCTGGATCTTTAATAAAGTCAGACATTTGCTCCTCCATTTGCTCTGTTTCTTGCTCCACCTTTTCTTCACAGATGAGTTTGAAAATTTCTGCATTCATTTCAGCTCTTCATCTGTCATCTGTGAAATACATTTCAAAATTTTCAACCTGAGGAGAAATGTTAGTTTTTAGGTCTTCATCCTCTGATCTGGTTGAAATGATTGGCTCAGGTAGATCTTCATCAAACATTTGTGCAATGGAATCTCCAAGATCTTCATTTTGAGAATACAGAATTTCATCCTCAATTTTTGATGCAGTTGGCACAAACAGCTCAGTTTCATCCTCGTCAGAATCTGAAAAATAGAAATCAAATCGAGACTTTGTCGGTTCGGGTTCCTGAACTGATACCTCTGGTTGTTGATTCTCCTCAGCCTCCTCCTTTGTTAAGGTGTCATTATGAATTTCTGGGTTCTCGAAGGCTTCATCAGTGTCATCTGAAACTGATTCTTGAGGTATGATGTTCTGGTTTTCTGTTAATTGTCTGATCTGATCTGTCATTTTCTGTATGGATTCTGAGTTACTCTGAATTTGTGCATCAAATCGAGCTTTTTGTTCTTTGAACATGTGAATCAATTGATCTTCCTCAGATGGTTCTGGTTCTTGATAAGAATCGAAGGAAGATGGTGGATAAGATAGAAAATGTGATGATTCTTCGTACCTTGGTTGAGTCCAAAAATTCTGCCACTCTGAAAGGTAAATACATTGATCGCTCGGGTGGTTACCATCACAAATTACACATCTCCCCATTTCATTCTGTTGAGCAAATGTGGTATTGCTTGATTCTGGCATCCAGTGATATTCGTTGGGCTGAACAACAGGCCTCAGAAAACTGGACTGTTGCTCCCAGATTTGGGGTGTATCTTCTTGTAAAGCTTGTAATCTTTCAATCTCCCAGTAGTGTTCCATTTTTTTAATCACCTGAAAACAAAAGAAATAAAAATTACAAAATAAAAGAAGAAAATTAGATATAAGTAAATTTGATAGTTTCAAAATTAACAACTCAAGAAAAATAAGTCCCCGGCAACGGCGCCAAAAACTTGACCGGCGTAAACACACGTATAACGCAACGCACGTATCGTTCAAGTAGTATAAAAATATCGATCCCACGAGGACTTAATTCCTACTATTGTTATTAATTGTTGATACTATTTATTACAGATATCTAATTATAGGGAGAAGAGAATGATTGCTTGAAATGATTTGATTTGTAGAGTTGCTAAATAAATAAATAAATAAAAAGACAAAAGAAAATACTAAGGAAAATAAAAAGACTTAAAGATCTAGGGTTGTGAATCTTTCTAATATCAATTAAAAGATGAAGTAGTTAAATCATAGTTGGGTAAATTATTGAATTATTAATCTGGAACACTAAATTATGTAAAAGCCTCTTCCGAATGATCATTTACAAATACCTAGTATAATCCAATTGAACCATATGTCTATGTCAATTAAATTACCTAGATTCATTAAGATTGAGTTCCAATTATGACTACCCCGCCCAACAGGTATATTCCTATCCTGTAAGGAAATCTATTAAAGGTTTATCTATCCTTAAAGAAGATCGTGGGTTGTTGAGACTAAGGTCTTAAACTTAAAATCCCTATGTCTAGTTCATTTTAAGTTTATCTAAATCAATTTTATTAATGTCCAATTAATAAAAAGGCATTAAGATTATGACTCAATAAATAACTCTTTTAAATTACTCAAACTATAATCTAACCCTTTTAAAACCGATTATATTAGATTTTATCACAACCCTAGATATTTAATTTAGTTACTATACATAATTAAAACTGATATAAACTTAAAAGACAGAAAATGAAATTGCAGAAAGTAATTAAAATAAATAAATGAAATGCTAAGGTAAAAGGAAATAACTTCTACTATATACTATTTAGATATCTCCCATAAAATAATAATATATTAACTTGTGATATTTTAAACCAACCGTCCAGAATGGCGGTATCCTGATTAAGTCAAATTCAAATATACCAGCCATAAGGCGGAACAGAAATATAAACTTAAACCAACCGTCCAGTGTGGCGGTATCCTCATTAAGTCAGGTTAACCAGATTAAATTAAATAACCAACCGTCCGGAATGGCGGTATCCCTTATTAATCTGATTTTAAATAGTTGATATATCATATTTTAAGGGAGATTAATCTAAAAAGTAATAGTAAAAGAATTACCTTATTACCTCAGCATGGAGAGGTTACCCCCTCATGGATGGTTAGAATTACTACTACAAAGCGAAATAAAACTGAATAAAAGAAGAAAATATGAAGAACTCTCAATTTATTTATAAGGATTTCAGAGGAAGAGGTACATTTGAAACTAAAAATTCGAAATCTATTTATAGGCAAAAAAATCTAATTTTTTATTATTATTTTTCTGATTTTTATTATTTTATTATTTTTCTGATTTTTATTTTTTTATTATTATTTTTTTTTTGGATCGCTGAATTTTCGACACGTGGCATGGTGTGCTAAAAATGACGGCTCGTTGAATCTTTGACACGTGGCATGGTGGTTAATAAATTACTAAATACCCACCCTCGATGTCGGGATGCCCAAAATTACCAAAATACCATTTTCGCCAAATTTCACAATTTTGCTCCAAATCACCTCCAGAATATCTTGAAACTTTATTTCGGTGTCGGGATGTCCAAAATTACCAAAATTTGTGTCGGGACGTCCAAAATTACCAAAATACCCTTTTTGCCAAATTTCACCAAAAATTCACAGTTTTGCTTCAAATCACCTCCAGAATGTCCTGAAACTTTATTTATCTACAAAATAACACAAAACACATCAAAATATTCACAAAACTCAAGAAACTATACAAAACATTAGTTAAATGAGTGGGAAATAGTGATACATTTATCACTCATCAATAATACTACGGCTAGGGATATTTAATGATTAATCCTTCGTGGACTGATACTGTCTCATATCATCTCAATCCAGGAACTAATCATAGGGACCTCTCTTCATTTATATATCTATGGTGATCTAATCACAAATGACAAGAGTGCAATTTCCTTGTTACATAGTTAATTTGCTACAACAACACAATGATCTGTGCAAATAGTGACGCTATGGGTCATATTATCCAACATGGGGAACCTTCAAGGACCAAGCCCACTCCTTCTAAGGTCGCCCCTATCAGAAACAGACGATTCTCCAATTTTGGTAGACCTTTGTCGGAGGTGTTTGAAGAGCTGAAAATGCAAGGAATCCTAAACCCCTTAGAACCTAAACCACTTCAAAACCATGTGCCCCGCTACCTTGACTTAAACCTATATTGTTACCTCTACCAGCAAAAAGGCCATGACACTGACAAATGCACCCGCCTTAGGCATGAAATCCAAGACCTCATTGATGCCAATAAAATACCCGACCCGGAAAAAGAACAACCAACACACATAACCCCCACCCACCACCTACATGATCAACTTCGGCCTACCCGACAGCCTTGTCCTCCAAACTCACAACCACCAAACTTCCCGCATGGGAATACGGGGCAACAGTAGTGAAAATGAAATAGAGCAGAGGGAGGATTTCTGGGAAAACTTCTCGGACAATAACAAGAAGGAGGTGGCAAAAATGGGAAGTAAATTTAAAAAAGAACTACTACAGTTGGAGAATCTGATGTTCGAAGAAAGCAAGAAGACGAGGGAAGACGAAGTTGCAAATTATGGAGATGTTTGTTTTCCTGATCTTATTCAATTGTGATCCCATATTTATTAATAATAAAGACATTGATTCTGCCTACTTGTTCGAGTCCTTTCCTCAATAGTTAAGCATGAGTCCGATGATGAAATTATTTACTTCAGGGTGAAACCTTAGAAACGATAAGTGCGAGATGTACTCTCATTCGATATTTTGAGCACTTAATTAGAGGATCTTAGCAGTGGAAGCATAAGTAGTCGTCGAGATGACTAGTTGAAGAGATGGCAGATCGGTGAATGGTCGTTTGCCTAGATGTCCATCCTGGTTTACTTATGTTACGATATATGATATGGTTGGAAACGAAAAAAAAGTCTTTGAAAAGAAAAGGAAAAAATAGACCACCTATAACCGATAAGCGTGAAGCTACCCATGGGCGAGTATTAGGACCACCATGAGGAGAAATGCTACCTTAAAGGGTAGGTGTGTCGGAAAAAAAGAAAGAGAAAGAAAGAAAATAGAAAAAGAAAAAGAAAAAAAAAGTTCAAAAAGAAAAAGAAAACCATATCATGTTGAGTACGAGGAAGTAATCACAGAGTATAATCAAGACATATAGGTTGGTTAGACCCATTGATCCAATTCTACAAGACAAAATCATCGAGTTGGCTTACTTAAGGATTAAGCTGCGAAAGAACTTTGGCACACACACACTTTGAGTCTGGTTCAGATCATTTATTCAAACGCTCAGATTTGAGTTGCCTCGAGTACTTTGAAGGTTCTCTGGTTTCAACATTAGGCATCCTTTGAGGGCAACGATATGTATGACTATTGGGACTATTACGTAAGAGGCAGTACAATATGTTGATATGGAAACGTCACATCACATGACCTACTTTGACCTAATGTAAGTAGCAAAGAGCAGAAAGATGAGCCAAGTCTGGGGGCCACCAGTCTACCACATCGCAAATAAGGGATATACCGAGAACTCGAGCAATGAGGTAAAAGAAGACTGAGCAATCACCACATAGAATTGACAAAAGGAAACTGTAAGCATGCCCAGGGGCGACCAAAGACATTAGTGGGCGAAGGGCGCCAGAGAGCACAAGGAAGACCTAACCCAACGAAATAGGAAACTCATCCATGCATGCATGCATACACGTGACGTACTTGCATTCTTTTGGTGTTTTGTTTTTATTCGCAGGTGTTGAAGAAAATTAAAAAGCAGCAAATGACAGAAAGATAAACCGAGACTAGGGGCGACTAGTCTACCCTTTCTCATGCAGCTCGATTAAAAAATGAGCCATCTCTCATGAAGTAACGGTTCAAAAAAATGAGCCATCTCTCATCAAGTATTGGTTAAAAAATGAGCCACCTCTCACCAAGTAACGGTTCAAAAATGAGCCACCTCTCATCAAGTAACGGTTCAAAATGAGCCATCTCTCATCAAGTAACGGTTCAAAAATGAGCCATCTTTCATCAAGTAACGGTTCGGAAATGGACCATCATCACATCAGCGATGCCTCAAAATGAGGTTTAGCATGCCGAAAATGGCACTCCAAAAATGTAGCACATTTCAAAAATGGACCACCATCACATCAGCGATGCCTCAAAATGAAGTTTAGCATGCCGAAAATGGCGCTCCAAAAATGGAGCACAGTTCAAAAAATTGACCACCATCACATCAGCGATGCCTTAAAATGAGGTTTAGCATGCCGAAAATGGCGCTCCAAAAATGGAGCACAGTTCAAAAATGGACCACCATCACATCAGCGATGCCTCAAAATGAGGTTTAGCATGACGAAAATGGCACTTCAAAAATGGAGCACAGTTCAAAAATGGACCACCATCACATCAGCGACGCCTCATCAAAGTGGGGGTGACTGTAGGCACTGCATTTTTGCATATAAGTCCCGATGATGAGTCTCATATGGAGGCACTACCTATTAAAGTCACAGAAGTCGCGGGAAACGGACGTCGGAAGGGAAATTCAGAAATCAATGTCTTGTTGGACTTAATTTGTTTGCTTAGCTGTGGATTCATTTGTTGGACCTCTGTTTTAAAACTTATCCTTGACCCAAAATCCCCGCAAGCCACACATCATTGGCTCAAAACCCCCGCAATCCACACCAAGCCCACCAAAACACCAACCACATGCCCAATGGACCACATTCACGACCAAACCCATTAAAATACATCCAAAATAACAATTAACACATTAAACACATGTTGAAATCTAAAAAATCCCCTTCCCGAATTAAAAGAATCAAATCAAATCACCTTCCCAAATTAAAGAAATCAAATCAAATCCATAAATAATCTTCCTAATTAAATTAAATCACATGCCTAAACTAAATAAAATAAAATCAAATCAAATCAAATCAAATCAAATCAAATCAATTTACCTTCCTAAAATAAAGAGATTTTTTCCTTATGATACACAAATTAAATATCCCATAATTACCCAATATTCTTTCCCTATTCGCATAAGGTAAACCAAACCCTTGTTGGGTTTTCTAGGTCAAACCAAGATCATATTAAGCGATGAAATGTGCGTCTGGGACACATGAATTGGGCGACGCATGCTGTCCCGGGATCGCGGCCCGGTCGGGAGTACGGAATAGCCACAGGGGACTAAACCGGAGAATAATAGAGTCGCCACCCGGTGTGAACCGAGAAAATGAGATTTAAGGCCGCACTCACCCCTCGCAAGGGAAGACCTCAAACCGTTGGGTTCGGAATGGTCCCTTACTTATGTCACTTGTAATGAAAGGATTTGTGTAATAATTTAATCAAGCTTAAGTAACACTTATTTCCAAGAGTATCATGCTTCTAAATCATATGCACAAAAATAAAACTTACACCTAAATTTGCATATATTTCACATCTAAGATTGCATGCTTGAAAGTACATCAAAGTAGCAATGAACATACAACTTTATTGGCATATTGTATTCATGGAAACACAAGCACACATTAACCACACAAGCAAACATAAAGGCAAAACAATTAATGGCGAACATGTGATTTCATACACATATCATAAACAAATATCCATTACATGTCCATGCACAAATAAAAGAGTCAACTAAGTACATAATGCAAAAAGACACTTAAGGATGCAATTAGGCATTAAAGTAAGCATGCTATGACGTGGTGCAAAAGAAGATAACTAATATCGACACAAACACACATGTGAGCACTTTTCCAATTGGTACGTGGAATTGTATCCCAAGTACAGACCGCATTATCGTCCATTCGGAAACGGCTAAGGAATTTATGTCTGGGTTTCCATCTGATATACTACAAGAAATAATACTCAAATGCTATCATAACATGGATATATGAATTATACTACGTTAAGCCATGACTAAGGTAGGTGATGCATCCAATATATTAAAGACACAACAAATATCGTGGTAAAGGTAGCCTTTTAGGCTTTTCTTCCCCCAAATGGAGAACCTTTTTAGTCAAACACAATAGGCCCATGCGTTTTTCATTACAATGCGTACAAAGATAAAGATAACTATATGGAACTTCGTATACCCGATTGAACACATCTTTCATTCAACCGAATATACATCAACCGGCGCGGCAAAGCATCATGGTAAAAGATTTTAACCCCTCAGAATAGGGGACCTTTAATCCAACTTACTAAGCCCATGCGCTCGATCACATAATGCATATGAAAAATAAAGACAATAATATCAAACTTAGTATACCCGATTGAACACATCTTACATTCAACCGAACACATATCAACCGGTGTGGCAAAGCATCGTGGTAAAGGGTTTTAACCCCTCAAAATAGGAGACCTTTAATCCGACTTACTAAGCGCATGCGCTCGATCACATAATGCATATGAAAAATAAAGACAATAATATCAAACTTAGTATACCCGATTGAACACATCTTACATTCAACCGAACACATATCAACCGGTGCGGCAAAGCATCGTGGTAAAGGGTTTTAACCCCTCAAAATAGGGGACCTTTAATCCGACTTACTAAGCGCATGCGCTCGATCAAATAATGCATACGAAAAATAGAGACAATAATATCAAACTTAGTATGCCTGATTGAACATATCTTACATTCAACCGAACACACATCAACCGGTTCGGCAAAGCATCGTGGTAAAAGGTTTTAACCCCTCCAAATAGGGGACCTTTAATCCGACTTACTAAGCCCATGCGCTCGATCGCATCATGCAAACAAAGAATAAAGACAATAATATCAAACTTAGTATGCCTGATTGAACATATCTTACATTCAACCGAACACACATCAACCGGCGCGGCAAAGCATCGTGGTAAACGATTTTAACCCCTCCAAATAGGGGACCTTTAATCCGACTTACTAAGCCCATGTGCTCGATCACATCATGCATAAACAAGTAACATGCTGAATTTAAATGACGAATAATAAATCAAAGCAACATAAAATAAAAGAAAGTGCCGTTTACTCAAGCGGTACGTGGAGTTGTATCTCGAGTACAGATCATACTACCGTCCATTCAGAATCAGCTATGAAATTTATGTCCGGGTTTCCATCCGATATACCGCGAGAGTTGACACATCTTTCATCTTATTCCAAGGCCACAACATACAATATTTCATAATACATGCATATTTATCTACTCAATGGCCACAATATGCGTTTTAACATAATAATCATGCAAACAATACTCAATAAATAATAAAAATAAAACTGAAAACGAGTGAGAAAAATACCCTCAGGTCTAACCTTTTTGCCGACTTTCGGACTTTCGTTTCACGGCCGTCGGAAGGGTTATTACTCCAAAACTCTTCCGGTTCACTGGATTAACGTCTTAGCTCGCTGTCTTGCTGCTCAAACCACTGTTTTGACTCCGTTTTGCTGCTATTTTGCTTCTGTGTTTTTGGTCACTGTTTCAGGTCTATTAGGCTACTGTTTTGGCTCGATTTTGGGACTGTTTTGGGGTAGTTCTGGGTACAGTATTGGGGACTATTTCGGTGGTTACAGGGACTATTTTTTTTAGTGGTTACACGGACTGTTGAGGGCTGATCTTCGGTCAGTTACTTACTTGATCACAAGTTGGTGAGGGTTATATTTTTTTTGAGCAGTCTCGGCATTTGGGTTTATATACCTATTCGTTGTTCATGCGTTGAAGCTGTGAGTGGCAGTGGCGTATGGGGGGGTTGTCTCTCGGCTAGCTGCTGATGAAGGGATGTGTGTTTGAGGCGTGTGGCTATGGGTGCAGGTGGCGTGGATTGAAGGTTAGTGAGTGGGGCATGTGGCGTTACGGGCTTTTAACGTGAAGGTTGCATGGTTTTTAACGTGGCTTAGGGGCTGCTTGGTGATTGGCTATTGATGCAGTGTGAGGCGTGGAGTGCTGAATTTGGTTGCTTATGGGGCAGGTGGCGTTAGGAAATTTGTAGTGTTGTTTGTTTTTTGCCGATAGAGTCAATTGTTTAGGGTTTACTTGGTGTTTTTTTTTGTGCCGTGAGTGGTGAGTGACGAGAGAGTTGGGCGTGAATTGAGAGAAGGGGAGAGGTTGTTAGACATTATGACCCATAGCGTCACTGTTTTGTAAATGATATTGTATTATTGTACAAAATGAACTATGTGATAATGAAATTGCCTTTTGCCGTTTTGTAAAATTATTTACTTTGATATATTAATGGCAAAAGTCCATATGATTAGTTCCGTATTGAGATGATATGAGACAGTATCAATATAAAAGGTTTAATCATTAAATATCCCTAGTCGGAGTATTATCGAGATCAGACATCGATAATGCGGAATAGACTAGTATTGCACTTGTGCGAGTTGTGATGGCACAACGGCATAGTTCTCATATATTTAAGTATTGGATACTTATGCAGTGCGATAGGAGGTTGTGTTTTACCGATGGTACGGAAAGCAGCTTCGCTCTGGATAGACCCCGCGGAATCCCATTGGTAGTATGTCTACGTGTCTATGGAGGCCGCATCAGGGTAGGTGTATATGGTCTTAACCTAAGACTTGCATCGCTAGTACTTGCAACAATCGGTAAACTTTGGTTTTGGTGGTTCGGGGCTTTAACCGGTTCTGTGTACGCCTCTTCTGGGTTTATCGGGAATCGTAGTGTACTGGATGTGATGTCAAGATGGAAGTATCACTTCAGACATATGGAGATGATGATACACTGGATACAGAACTGGTACTCTATAAAAGGTTGCAACCGTCGGGACAATATGACCAGGTCAGGATTGTCCGAATTTAAAGAGACTAGTTGTTTGATGCTGTCTGATATATGTTTCGTATGGGGCAGACACATTTCCAGCCCCAGGCCTAACATGTGATCATCCGATACTGGATCGATGTACGCGATACTACGGTATACTACGCTTGATAAAGATCTAATATTCCAGTAAGAATATTTCTGGAGAATTGGGTAGGCATGGCGCTTTGCTAGAAGCCAACCTTGTCTTGTAAATCGGTAAAAACGTAGTACGAGGTACGTACGTGTTTGGATTATCCAACAACCGTATTTACTGCCAACATATCGGAGATTCTTGGGTCGCTTCCTGAAGATTCACCTATGATGTTTGATTCGAACTTTGTTAATCTTGGATTAATTACGGAGAAAACCTTTATCTTGGATAAAATGCCTAATTAGGAGAGAAAACGATTATTTGGAATTAATCGATAAATAATATATTCGATATATTATACGAAATTAGATTTCGACGTGGAATTAAAATCGGATTTTAATTCGGGCAACGAATTAATTTAGAATTAATTCGTTAGCGATTGTGAATAGTAATTTCGCTAGCGCGTAATTATTTAATTCAAGTCGCGACGGAAATTCGTTAATTCGGAATTAGCGAAACCGAGCCCGAAAGTGTTTGCGGACACATTCGTATTTTGAAACGAGTGGGACCCG
>SKCR01011256.1:0-21814 GCA_019454045.1 Zanthoxylum bungeanum | reverse complement strand
GGGCTTGATGTGAGGCTAGCAGTAAAACCAGAATTACCCGACACCGTTCGATCAAACCGTTCGAACGCCTCCTCGAACGTGGCACGAACGTCCACAATCTGCCTGACGTTCGAACGAAGTAACGAACGCATCACCAACGAAGACAGTGAACTCTTGTTTATTCTGAATTACCCCTTCCGATGTCCGTTTTCCGTGATCTCCGTGACTTAAAAGGTAGTGTCTCCAAATGAGACTCATCATAGGGACTTATGTGTAAAAATGCAGTGCCTACAGTCGCCCCCACTTTGATGGGACTTGTGTAATGTGTAACAACAGTGACAATCCTATCAAAGTTATGCAATGCTTTTCACTTACCTGGCTCGCCAACTGCCACTTGACTCTCCACGTGTTGAGCTGATTTAGGTGGTGATGTGCTGCGACCCCTGGTTCATTCCCGAACCGTGTTGTGATGTGGTCCATTCCCGAACCGTTACCGTAAGGTGGTCCATTCCCCAACCGTTACTGTGAGTTGGTCCATTCCCGAACCGTTACTGTGAGGTGTTCATTCCCGAACTGTATCATGAGGTGGTCCATTCCCGAACCGTTACTGTGAGGTGTCCATTCCCGAACTGTTACTGTAAGTTGGTCCATTCCCGAACCGTTACTGTGAGTGTCCATTCCCGAACTGTTACTGTAAGTTGGTCCATTCCCAAACCGTTACTGTGAGGTGTTCATTCCCGAACTGTTATCGTGAGGTGGTCTATTCCCGAACCGTTACTATGAGGTGTCCATTCCCAAACTGTTACTGTAAGGTGGTCCATTCCCGAACCGTTACTGTACGGTGGTCCATTCCCGAAACGTTCTGTAAGGTGGTCCATTCCCGAACTGTTACTGTAAGGTGGTCCATTCCCGAACCGTTACTGTGAGGTGTCCATTCTCAAACTGTTACGGTAAGATGGTCTATTCCCGAACCGTGCTTCCATTCTTGGAGTGCCATTCTCGCCTGTTCATTCTTGAACTGTGTTCCATTCTTGGATTGCCATTCTCGGCTTGTTCATTCTTGAACTGTCCATTCCCGGGGACTATATCTCCATTCTCGGAGTGTCATCTCCGACTTTTTCATTCTTGAACTCTGCTCCATTCTTGGATTGACATTCTCGGCTTGTTCATTCTTGAACTATGTTTCCATTCTTGGAGTGCCATTCTCAGCTTGTTCATTCTGGAACTGTCCATTCCGGACTATATCTCCATTCTCGGAGTGCCATTCTAGGCAGAACTGATCCGATGTAATGTGGACCTCGCCCCCCAGAATGCCATACCCGGCAATGCTGATACTGAAGTGATGTGGCCTCGCCCCCGGAATGCCATACCCGGCAAGACTGATACCGATGCTAATACGGGCCTCGCCCCAAACTGATGTTGTTGTTGGCCTCGCCCTAAACTGATGCTGATGTGGGCCTCGGCCCTAACTGCTACTGATTATGGGCTTCGTCCCCATACTGATACTGATGTGGGCCTCGACCCTCGGGATCCATCCCAAACTGATACTGATGATATGGGCCTTGCCCATGTGATTCGTTCCTGAAGATTGCTGACATTGTACTATTACTGCTTCTGGTTGGCTTGCATTCGGCGCTTTCTTTTTTCTCCTTTGAAACCTGTTATTACAAAACAGAAAACAAACACAAAAAGGATGCAAATATGTTACGTGTATGCATGCATGCATAATTGGGTTTCCTATCCCGTTGGGCTAGGTCTTCCTTCAATTCTCTTGTTGACTGCTTAGCTTTCTCTTCCTCCGACAAGCTACTTCTTCAATTTGTCTACGTTGATCGGCTCGGCTAACTAATTCCCTTCCAAGTCTGATATTTTTACTAGCTCTATTTCCCAATTTCTGAATGTCTATCTTATCTTTTCTGTTTTCTTATTTCGAAGGTTCCTCGTGTTCATCACTGGATTCCGTAGTACCAAGGTTGAATACTTTTCTCAAATATACTCATATTGCAGGAGAGTTTCAACAAAATGAACGTCTTTATTATTATTGAGGAAAGAGTTCGAAAAAGTAACAAAATCAATGCCATTTAAAAAACTGGATCAAATAGACTAGGAGGGGAACATCCCATCATCCGCAGCACGCCTTCTTCCTCGGCCTATGGTTCTTCACTGCCATCCATGTAAGAAGCTTGGTGGTTGATGGTTTCTTTTCATGGGTTGGGTATTTTATGGGAATCTATGAGATCTTGAATTTCATGCCTGAGGCGGGTGCAGTTGTCGGTGTCATGGCCATGTAGCTGGTGGAAGTGACAATAAAGGTTCACATTTATGTGTGGTGTGGGGGGGTGCGGAAGTGGCTTGCCTTCTAAGGGTTTCAAGATTCCTTGTCCTTGTAACTTTTCAAATACCTTCGACAAAGGCCTACCAGGTTGGAGAATTGCCGGTTCCTGATGGCAGCGACTTCGGCAGTAGAGGGCTTAGTCTCAGAATACCCCCCAAAAGTCCGCCTATTCTGGCCATAGGACTTTTTGTTTTCAGCCTCCTCTTCCTCAATATCCATGACAGTTTCCCTCAACTGTCGAAAATCAGAAATCATCGTAGTCATCCTCCTCAGCTTGCTATAAATAGAGGGCTTGGTGCCCTTGATGATCATTTTGATTTGGTCCTTCTCACAGGGCCGAGTCTGCATTTTCAGAAGCTGGCTTCGCCAGCGGTCTACATACTCCTTGAAGTTTTCTTCCGGCTTCTGCTTAGTGTTCTCCAAATCACGGAGTGACAAGTCAATTTCTAAGTCTGTAACATACTGCTTCAGAAAAGCATCAGCTAGTTCCTTCCAATCTTCCTTAACCCTCTTCTCAAGCTATGATACCAAACCATAGGTGCCCCTTCGAGTGACATCCCAAACATCTTTTGGACTTGGCGCTGTGATAGGCCCATTGAACTCATGACTGAGACATATTGCTGCAGATGGACTCTCGGGTCTCCCTTCCCATTAAACTTGGCCATGTCGGGCAATTTAAACTGAGCTGGCAGCTGTTCTCCGAACGTCATTGCCTCATAATCTAACAAATCCTCATTCTTACCCCTCATTTTGCGGGTAACTGTTTCAACCTGATCCCGAAGCTTCTGTAACTCTGCTTGAGACCCAGATACTCTGCCTGCTGCATACTCTGCCATATCATCATCAAAAGCGGGGGTATCATCCCCCAACCCATTCGAAGGCTCATCACGCCTCACATCTCAGAATTTCCCCCGGCACGGGGCACAGCCATATTTGTCATGGCAGTAGTCAAGGCTTGCAACTGTTCAGTAATATCTTGGCGAAGCCATTTTCCACATGATCTATCCGGGATACCTCAATATCTGATTCACTCATGTCTGTTCTCAGTATTTTGGTGAGTCTTCCCTCTTTTCTAACCCAACGGGAATCTATGATGGCTTTCAGAACACAAGGGTTAACATGATGTATGTATGCATGGGGTGCATGAGATGCATGTAACATATAACATACTAAATCAACTAAAATTCTCAAACAAATCGGCCCGTTATCATTTTAGAATCTTCCGGCTAATCGTCATAGGAGTGAACCCATCCCAGTTTAAATGGCCCAATGAGTTCACATCTCATGACAAAGTGCCCGACTAAACCCAAATGATAACGTTCCGAACACAATCACAAAGTGGCCCATCAATCACTTAGAAGCCTTTGGCCCAATGGTCATGGAATACGTTCTTGTCCCAGTTTAAATGGCCCAATCAAGCCCATATCCCATGACAAATGGTCCAAATGGGTTCAAACGACGATGTTCCCAACACAAGCATAGAAGAAAGATGATGCAAACATGACATAATAATTTCTACAATAATGGCCTATCAACATTTCAGAAGCTTTTGGCCTAATAGTCATAAGGTGCGAACTTGCCCCAGTTTAAATGGCCCAGCAAGCCCGCATTTCTGACAATAGTCCAACTGCATCCAAATGAGGATGGTCCACAAGCACATATTCAAGGAAATAATTGTTACTTTAGCCAACCCGGTCTATGGGTGGGTTAGTAAGAGTATAGACAAAGGCTCTCACCGGCGAAGGATGGCCCACAACTAGGTCTCCCCACTCAAGGGTTCGAGCAAACCAAGTGAGCGCACCTTTTTTTATACACTAAGGTACGTGCCAATGAGCTATGGTGTGTGACGGATTGTCAAATGGATTTCCCGTTGTAGATCCCCAGAGGAAAGGTGGAGCGAGGCTCACTTAAATACCCAAGCCTCTTAGGCTTTTATCGCTTGTTGTCAGGAATAAACAACGAGTCCTCCAAATTAGTCCATCACAAAAGGCTACGAGTAGATGGCTATCTAGTGCCTTCACAGCTTTTCCTTCTAGAAAGGTAGTGAGTGAAGGAAGACACCAAACCATTACCTAGCCTTAAAGTGCCTTTGATTAAACCCTCACTTTATCCACTATAGACACGGTCAATTAAAACATAAATCCAAACATACAAGACAATATTTCGGGGCCAACTCTTTATCCCCAGTGGAGTCGTCAGACTGTGGGAACACACAGCTACCTGGGCGACGCTTTTCTTTCCTAGGCTCGCGGCCTAGTCGGGAGTACGGAGTAGCCACGGGGGACTAAACCGGAGAGTAATGGAGTCGCCACCCGGTGTGAACCGGGAAAATAAATTTAAGTTAGGCCGCACTCACCCATCGCAAGGGAAGACCTCAAACCGTTGGGTTCGGAATGTTCCCTTACTTATGTCACTTGTAATAAAAGAATTTATGTAATAATTAACCAGGCTTAAATAACATTTATTTCCAAAAATATCATGCTTCTAAATTCATATGCATACATCAACAAGTTCATCACAACATGCAACATCACATGGCAATCTCATGACATATTTTCAATCCTATGATATGGAAAACTAAGAACAACCTAATCATGCTTGAATACTATCTCATGAACGTATTAACCAAATAACATGCTAACAGCCTAATCATGCTTGAATACAATCCCAAGAACACATAGAATGGATAAATGCAGGAATATAAATAATACGGTTGGCTATATAACACAAGAAAGATCAACCAAGAGGCAATTATGCATGAATATGATAAGACAGACTCAGTTCAGTGTGTGCGCGTTCGTGTAGCGTTTTCTTATGGCGTTTGATAACACGTTTGAACGGAAATGAAACAGAATGCTCGCGTTCATATGGCGTTTGATAATGCGTTCGAACGGAAATGAAACAGAATTCTCGCATTCGTATGGCGTTTGATAACGCGTTCGAACGAAAATGAAACAGAATGCTCGCGTTCGTATGGTGTTTGATAACGCATTTGAACGGAAATGAAACAGAATGCTCGCGTTCGTATGGCGTTTGATAACGCGTTCAAACGGAAATGAAACAGAATGCTCACGTTCGTATGGCGTTCGTTGAACGCGTTCGAACGGAAATGAACAGAATGCTCACGTTCGTATGGCGTTCGTGAACGCGTTCGAACGAAATGAGACCTGATGCATGATAAGGCAAAATGCATGCGCGTTCGAGTTGCGTTCGTAACGCGTTCGAACGGGAACAACCTGATGCATGAAATGGGACGCAATACATAAACAACAAAATAAAGGGGCGCGGCGAAGTACTGCCGTAAAGGTGGCCTTTTGGGGCTCTTCATCTCTCAAAGAGATGACCTTTAGACCAACATACTAAGCCCATGCGCGTCACATCCAATCATGCATACAAACATAACCAATCATATTCAACTAAGTATGTCCGATTGAACGTGTCTTGCATCCAACCGAACACACATCAACCGGCGCGGCAAAGCATCGTGGTGAAGGATTTTAACCCTTCCGATTAGGGGACCTTTCATCGCACTTACTGAGCCCATGCACTCGATTATATCATACACAAATAAGCGACATACAGAATTTAAGTGACAATAAATAGATAAACCAAAGCAACACAAAACAAGAGAAGGTGACGTTTACTCAAGTGGTACGTGGAGTTGTATCCCAAGTACAGACCGCACTACCGTCCATTCGGATTCGGCTACGAAATTTACGTCTGGGTTTCCATCCTATATACCACAAGAGACGACACTCTTCCATTTCATTCAAGCCACAACATGCATCCATAAATGACTCTCATGCGAATAAAATTCAATAATAAAAGAAACGAATATAAACTAATGAAAAAGTGCCCTCAGGTCTAACCTTTTAAGTCGTCTCTCGGACTCGCGTTTCATGAAGATCGGAAGGGGTAAAGCTCCGCAACTCTTCCGGTTCACTGGTTCACTGCTCTCGTTCGTTGTCTTACTATTTTGGGTCGTCGTCCTCCGTCTTTTGCTGCTGTTTTGACTCCGATTTGCTACCGCTGCTACTGTTTTGCTGCTGTATTTTAATTACTATTTTTGGGATTTTTTGGCTACTATTTTGGGTGTGATTTTCGGTGATGTTATGGTGTGGTTCGGGGGCTGTTTTATGTGTTGTTTAGGGCTGCTGTATGGGCTGTTTTAGGAGGTGTAGGGGCTGCTGTTTTCGGTTATGGAGTGGGGGAGATGAAGGGGATTATTTCTGTTTTTCTTCTTCTTATTGCCGTGAGTTGTGTGTATCTTATCTGTATGAGCTAGCTAGGGTTGAGAAGGTTGGTGAATGGTTCTTTTTATAGGCAAAGGGTTAGGCTTGACAAGGAAAGGGATTTGATTTGGTGTTGGATAAGGGAAGTCAAAGATTGATGGGTACAAATCTTGGCTAGATAGGGAAGGTTGAATATTTAGTTTATGTTGATTAGGCATACAATATTTTTATTTTGGGAATAATATATTGGTTGATTGATTTTAACTTGGTATGATTATATTTGATTGGTTTAGATTAGGTATGATATCTTTTTAATTTGGTATGTGATTTTTAGATTTGTTTTGATTTCACCATGTGTTAAATATGTGTTTTAAGTGGGCTTGGGCGTGTGGCCAAGGCTTGGGCGAATTGGGCTTGATGTGAGGCTAGCAGCAAAACCAGAATTACCAACACCGTTCGAACGCCTCCTCGAACGTGGCACGAACGTCCGCAATCTGCCTGACGTACGAACGAAGTAACGAACGCAGCACCAACGAAGACAGTGAACTTGTTTTATTCTGAATTCCCCCTTCCGATGTCCGTTTTCCTTGATCTCCTTACTTAAAAGGTAGGTCTCCCAAATGAGACTCATCATAGGGACTTATGTGTAAAAATGCAGTGCCTACAATGCGTCTTGCGCTTATTGCCCTTTGCAAACTCTGGCTTTGTCTCCTTGAGCATAGCCATTAAATTTCCAAGAGTTTTCTATTGTAATTTGTACTTCTAATATCTAAGAATGGATCTATGAAGATCCTTCAATTTCATTATCATATTATAAGGATCTAATCCTTAGTTCTGACTAAGAAATTAAGGAGTCTTTGCGGCAAGCATAATGGATTAAGCACTAAAGTTATCATCACATGAATATTCCAAATATCATGTTCTACTATTTGCTCAACTCCGGGCTTAGGCTCGAGACGTCACTCTATCAAATAAAGTAACTTCTCGGTCTCCATGACTATCCTGAGATTTTCTTCTCAATCTGAAAATTAAAGCCGTTTAAAAATATTTTCACCCAAGATTATCTTCTAAACGCTAATCTTTCACTTATCTTGAGTCCAATAGTCTAACTATCAAATCAACGATTTCAGGTACTATTGATTATAATGATTACTATAGTCTAACTATATAATCAACTATAATTTAATTGGATAAATTCAATTATATTGATTACTATAATCCAATTATAAAATCAACTATTAATTGAAATAGTTTGAATACAGTCCAACTGTTCAATTAAAACAACAATAAATATTAGTCCAACTAATATATTAATTTGATGACAAAAATTGAAATGAGCGCGTATTGGCAAGTAACTAAACGAATATTACAAATTTAATACTTGCCTCCCACTATTTTTCGACGAGCCTATAACCCTCTATGGAGTACTCGGGAAACCTTGTTTCCTAGTGGGCTAGGATCACGTTAAATAACACACAATCTTGACTTTGGCCAACAAATTGTATGATAATTAACTAGGTAGATCTATAAGATCAATTGGATCCCATCCAATTCCTAGATCCAGTAGGTGGACATCCAAGTCTGAAACATATATCTTATATATGCCAATATATCCAATATATCCCTAATCTTTTTCCTCTGAATCAACTAAGCCTTGGCTTTGGCACAACAACTTAGTGATTCTAATTAAGCGTGACCCATTGACCATGGAATGCTTCGTAATCGATGTCGATGGACAAGAAATGATCTTGACTTTGGCCAACAAATCACAACTTAGACAAACAACCGATATGGAACAAAGCCTTCATGATTCAAACACATCCGCGACGAACAAAGGTCTTGACTTTGGCCAACAACCAGTGCCATCTTGGATCTTGAGTAAGAATCACTCAATGGAAGGAAAAACGCTTAATATATGTTGAAGTTTTTTCGCGTAATTGACAACCAATTAATTATCTTTGTTAAGGTCTCATCATCATACTCCCTTAAACATGCATTCTAGAAACATATAAGGCTCATATAAATAAAATAATAATGATATACGGATGGATACTTAACATATTGTTCCTAGAACAAATCTCTCCATTTCCTCTCTCCCGCTAGCACAAGTATTACTTCTACCCGATTACAAAAAACTTCTAAAGAAACCTCATTTACATTGAGGGGAATAAGTGAGAAGAGAAATACACAGAGTCAAGAGGTAATAGGCTGGACACGCAGGTCCAATTTAATAAATTCTAAATTTATTACAACAATTTCCAAAATTGCCCTCACCCATCTAATATCCATCCGATATACATTATTAACGCATCGCATTCATGTATTCACACAAAGCATGTTATCAATCAATCTAATCCAATTAATTAATCTGAAAATTAATGACCATCCAATGTTCAAACAACGATTTGATTTTGCGCGAGTCCAACTCGTTTTAAGAATAAGTACTCAAAGTACGAATTCTTGAATTATATCAAACTACAACATTAAATCCAATTTAATTTGTATTTAATACTAATTCATTATTTAATTCCAAATTAAATATTTACACTTTATTAATGAACCTTTAGCGACTTAGATTCTAAATCTAATCTTTACGGGTCTCAAAGCCCAATTAACATCCAATGTCAATTTAATTAAAGTCCAATGGGCTTTCAATTAATTTCATAAGGCATGGACTTTGGTCAATATGGGTCAAACCCAAATACCAAAGCCCATTTAAGGAATCACCCTTATTTGCCAAGAAATCAATTTAGGCCCATTAGGCCCAATTAAAATTAAAGGTCCATTAGTTATATTTGGACTTTATGGATATGGTTTTGGGCCCAATTGGATCCAACCAATTAGCCTAAACCAAACTTGGCCCAACCAAGCCCATTAAGCCCAAATACAACTTTAAAAGCCCAATTCCAAATTTGGCCCAATTAATTAAATTACAAAATTCCAAATTTCATAATTATATTAATCTAAGTGTATAGCCATAATTAATTAACCAAATTAATATTTCCAAAACACCAATTTACTCAATTAATTATGCTTATCATCATCAACTTATGTCCAACATAATTGAATCAAAAATCAATCATTTTACATGCTATCACTCACGGCAATTGTAGGGTTTTATGTCTGATTCCGAAGTCAATCCAATTAAATCCTAAATCAACATTTCCCAAATGATTTCAACTCATCCAATGATCAAAATCAAAAATCACCATGACTTAGGGCAACACTAAACTTTCGGCCAAGCCTCAAATTTGGGGAAAAATTGATCCAATCCAATTTTCATCAATTGGTCATGCATAACACCATGTTATCATCATTCAAGCATATATCAACAATCATTTTCATCAAACATGCTCAAATTATTTTTACCCAATTTTACCCTAATTCCAATTTCATGCTTAAACAAGGCTCAAGATACCATTGTTGGGTTTCTAGGTTATTCCTAAGATCAATTTAAGCATAGAAATCATGTATGAATACAACAAAGAAGTATGGCGGAATCATACTTATAATGATCGGCTTTTGCGATACGAGGAACAAAAAAAATTCTTCAAGCTTTTCCTCCAAGGTGCTCACGGCAATGACCAATTTTTTTTTTATCCATTTTTGAATCTTCAAGCTGCAAGCTTTGGGTAAGGATTCCATGCTCAAGGGTTTGTTTCCCTATCACCTTGGATGACTCTTCATGTTCTAGCATTGGAAAGATTTGCCACAAATCTTCCTTGTTTCTTCTTCTATGTCTCGGCCAAGTAAGAAAATGAGAAGAAAATTGGCTTCAAAAGCCGAGAGGGAAAGAAGGGAAAAACGGTTCCCAAAACCGTGAGTGTTGTAAAAAGAGAGAGAGAATTTGTGTTGTGTATTTGGTTATTTAATTTCCAAAATTCAAATACCAAAACAATTACCATTTTTCCAAAAAAGTACAAGACTTTTAAAGTCTTCCAACCACCACCATCAATCACTCAAAAGTGACTAGACATCACATCACTCAAAGTGACTAATGATGTGACGCTTGATGTGACTTGTGGGCCGCACTTGAATTCGAAATGCGAGTGGGCCCGCAAACACTCCCGGGCTCGCGTTTGCTAATTCCGAATTAACAAATTTTCTGTTGCGACGTAATTAAACCAAATTTAATTAAATAATTATGCATAGTAAAATTATTATTCACATCGCTAACGAATTAATTCTAAATTAACTCGTTCACCCGAATTAAAATCCAATTTTAATTCCGCGTCGAAATCCAATTTCGTATAATATATCGAATATATTATTTTATCGATTAATTCCAAATTAATCATTCTCTCTTTTAAATAATATTTTATCCCAGATAAAATATATCTGTAATTAATCCCAGATTAATTTTCTCTCTCTTATAATTAATCCCAGATTAATAAAGTGCGAGTCATAGGTCATCGGTGAATCTTTCGGAAGCGACCCATGAGATCCCCGGATATGTTGGCAGTAAATCCGGTCATCGGACTATCCGAACATGTATGTACCTAGTACTACGTTTTTTCCGATTTACAAGACATTGTTGGCTTCTAACAAAGCACCGTGCCTACCCAATTCTCCAGAAATATTCTTAAAGGAATATGTAATCTTTATCAGGCGTAGTATACGTAGTATTGCGTATTACGATCCAACATCAGATGTCACGTGCAAGGCCTGGGGCTGGAATTGTGTCTGCCACGTACGAAGCACATATCGGATCTCTGGTAACTAGTCTCTATAATCGGATAATCATGACCTAGTCATATTATCCCGATGACTACATTACATAAGAGCACCAGTTGCGTATCCTACGTGATCATCATCTCCACTATGACTGGAGTGATACTTCATTCTTGACATCACACCCAATACACTAAGATTCTCAATATACCCAGAAGAGGCATAAACATAACCTGTTAAAGCCCTGGATGACCAAAACCAAAGTATACTGATTATCACAAGTATTAGCGGTGCAAGTCTCAGGTTAAGACCAAATACACCTACCCTGATTCGGACTTCCATAGACACATAGTCATACTACTAATAGAATTCTGAGGGTCTATCCAGAGCGAAGCTGTTCCCGTACCATCGGTAAACACAACCTCATATTACACTTGCATGAGTATCATATACCCAAATATATGAGAACTATGTCGTTATGCGCCCACAACGCGCACAAGTGTATACTAGTCTTTTACTTTACGCATTATCGATGTCCAATCTCAATAATACTCTGACTAGGGATATTTAATGATTAAACCTTCGTGGATTGATACTGTCTCATATCATCTCAATCCGGAACTAATCATAAGGACCTTCTATCATTTATATATCTTGGTAATCTAATTACCAATGATAAAAGGGCAATTTCCTTTGTCACATAGTTAATTTGTACAACAACACCATGATCTGTACAAATAGTGATGCTATGGGTCATAATTGTCCAACAGGAAGATGAGTCAGAACTCCCTTTCTTAAATCCTTCTCTGTTGTGAGAAGCATCCTATGCAACTCACGGTAAGAACGGTGAATCCCATTCATGTTAAAGTACTTTACAAACTAGCGATATGACACCGGGAGCGAAACGAGAATGACACTACGACCAGAGTTTCATTGAGAGGGAAATCTGGCACCTCAACTGCTCGATCAAATCAATCAAGTGAAGCTCATGCGGGCTCACAGCCTGCCCCTCATCAAGTTTAGAATGGAACAGTTCCATTGAAACTCTATGAACCACTACCTGTTCCTGGTTCATTAACGATTCACGAAGTTGTGTCATCATGCTATATGCTTCATGCATCTCAAAATAAATCTTCTTAAGCTCAGAAGAAAGAGAAATCATGATGAATGATTTAATAACCCTTAAATCATCATCCTTCATCTCCATCGGGAAAGTCTCATGTTCCTCAGGAGATGCATATGGTGATATAGCAAGCGGTAATGGACCTTTCAAAATATACCACGGCTTCTCGGAATTGAGGAAAATCCTCTAATCCATATCCCAATCTGCAAAGTTCTCAACGTTTTTTAGCTTATTCGTATCTAGCATATGAGCAAAAGGATTGGTTGGAGGTGCCGACATCGCAAATCTATCAAATATACAGTGAATAAACGGTAAGCAGAAAAGAGATAAAACAGTTTCGTATTATATCATAAAGCATTAACTAGATCATGGATTTTTAATCTAAAAATCCTCTCCCACTATTTCATGCAAAACTGTAACCCCCAAACAAAATACAAAACATGCGATAATCAAATCATAATATAATAGTGAAAGGTGGACCCCATGAATATATTTCAGCTCACAGCTTTGGCACGTTCTCGCCTACGTATATTCATTAGGTAGACAACTCATTGTCAATCATTCAATAGTGACTCCTGGGTTTTTGGTCCTGGTCGTTTCTCGTTGTGACAGCTTTGACACATTCACAAGGAGGCATACCAAGGTCAAAATTTTCAATGATGAATTCAAGATACTTGCGAAACCCTGACAACTTTGGCACGTTCAGAATTCCGCTTTCACTTGAATTCACCTAATATCAAATATATCCAGTAAGATAAATTTCTAAAACTAAATCTACCGGCCATATCCTCACAGCTTTGGAGGTGCATAGTACGGGGAAGGCCTGAGAGCGTGGAGTTTGTAGCCTCGGGATATGCCTAGTACATGGAGTGAAAATGCCCCCGTTGCGTTGGCCATCCCATTTCGGATCATTAAGAGCATAGAACACAGGGAATGTCTGAGGGTCTCCATGGTATTTGCAGACTAAGGGCTTACCTAGCATGGAAAAAATCTAATGGCGTTGGCCACCCCATCGATCTGTAGCTCGGTTCTCCGAGACGTTGGATTGTAAGGTTCAAAATTGTTATTTTGGGCAGCATGGGGCAGGACACTACCTCATACTCCATTCTTGTTTCTTTTGGGTAAGTACAGGGTATGTGATACGTCACCTCCATCGTATTTTCTTGTTTTTGTTTTCTTTTTTATTTTGATGGATGGCTTGGTATGGGACACCATTTACCAGTCTTCATAAATATCACCGGAGGTCGAAAATCTTCCCTCATGGCTAAGTGTCGGTAAGAGGTTTGATGGCTCTAGGCTGCATTCGTTTCGCCGAGACCATAGTTTGATTCAATGGCTTGGGGCTGCATTTGTTCCATCGAGGCCATATTGTGATTTGATGGCTTAGGGCTGCATTCGTTCTGCCGATGTCATAGTGTGATTTGATGGCTCGAGGCTGTATTCATTCGGCTGAGGCTATGGTGTGGTTATATTTTGGCTCGAGGTCGAGTTATGTCCCACCGAAGTCTTATTGTGTTTATTGTCATGGGGTCAAAGTTTCTCCCCCATGGCCAAATATTAAATGGCACAATGAGGGAACATTCTCTTGTGGCTAAGCAATTGTGTTTCCATTCGGGGTCAGGTTACGTCCCACTGAGGCTTTATTGTAATTATTGGTATGGGGTCGGAGTTTCTCCCTCATGTCCAAGTGTTGAATGGCACAAGAAGGGAGCATTCCCTATGGCCAAGCAGTTTTGTTTCGGTTAGGGGTCGGTTATGTCCAACCAAAGCCTTATTGTGATTATTGGCATGAAGTCAGAGTTTCTCCCCCATAGCCAAGTGTAGAATGGCACAAAGAGGGAGAATTCCCTTGTGGCCAAGTACTAATTTTGGCTCGGAGTCGAGTTACGTCCCATCGAGGTCTTATTGTGATTATTGACATGGGGTCAGAGTTTCTCCCCCATGGCCAAGTGTTGAATAGCATAAGGAGGGAACATTCCCTTGTGGCCAAATACTAATTTTGGCTTGGGGTCGGGTTACTGACCGGTGCTTACACACGCGTATAACGCAAGTGCACGTATCGTTCAAGTAGTATAAAAAGTATCGATCCCACGAGGACTTAATACCTAAGCTATTAATTTTATGAGGTCAAATGATTACTAGTATCTAATAGGTTGTTTGATTTTATTTGAAATGGTGACAATTCTAAATTTAAAAACAAGTAAATAAAATTGTTCGAAAGTAGATTTTAAGAATATTCAATATTAAAAACTATCTAGGGTTGTGATTTCTTCCAATATCATTTTAAAGATGAAGTGGTTATCTTAAAGTTGGGTAATATATTGATTTATTAACCTGGAACACAAAATTATGTGTAAGCCTCTGTCGATGGTCAGACACAAATACCCAGTTTAACCCAATCGAACCATATGTCTTTGTCAACCAAATTATCTGGATTCATTAAGTTTAAGTTCCAATTATGGCTACCCCCGCCTGACAGGTATATGTCTATCCTGTAAGGAAATCTATTAAAGGGTTATCTATCCTCAAGGAAGATCGTGGGCTATTAAGTCTAAGGCTGAAACCTAAAATCCCTATGTCTAGTTCATTTTAGATTTACCAGATCAATTTTATTAGTGGCCAATTAATAAAAAGCATTAAGATTAAAACTCAATAAATAAACCTTTATATTACCCAAACTATAATCTAACCCCTTATAAACCGGTGATATTGGATTTCATCACAACCCCAGATAACTGGCTTAGTTACGACACATATTTACGGGTAGTAAAAATTTAAATAAAATAAAAGACATAAAGTAAAATACTGAAAATTAAATACTGAAAAGTAAATTGCTGAAAAGTAAAAAAAGTAAAAAGTAAAAAGTAAAAAGTAAAAAGTAAAAAGTAAAAAGTAAAAAAAATAAAAGTAAATTACTGAAAAGTAAATTGCTGAAGAGTAAATTGTTGAAAAGTAAATTACTGAAAATTAAATAAAGTAAAAGTACAATAAAAGAAAATGTTGGGGTTAGAGGATCAACTTTTATTACTACTATTTTAGATATCTCCCTTAATATAATATATTAACTTTACGTGATAATTACCAACCAGCCATAAAGGCGGTATCTTGATTAAGTCAAATTAATAATTAATTACCAACCGACCAACCAGGCGATATCAATACTTAGTCAGGTTAAAACCAATTTAAATTAATTACCAACCTGCCAATATAGTGGTATCCTCATTAATTCAAGTTTTAAATAGTTTATATATTATAATTAAGGGAGATTAATCTAAATAGCAATAATAAAAGCTTTACCTTTCACCCCACCAAAGGGGAATTACCTCCTCATTGCTTGAAAAATAAAAACTGCAAAAGTAAAGAAAGGAAAGGATTGTGAGTAAAAGTAAATTGCGGAAAGTAAAAACTGAAAAATAATGAAAAGAAAGTGCGAAAGCGAAAATTAATTACTGAAAGCTGTAAATAAACAAACAAGATACAATCTTCTTATTTATTCTTTAGGAATTTCAAAGAAGAAAGTATAAATTTTACAAATGAAATGGCTTGGTATTTATAGGCAAAATTTTGCCTCCATCAAATTCTCCACCAAATCCATTATTAATTTCTCCACTAATTACTCCACCAAATCCATTATTAATTGCTCCACTAATTGCTTATCATCTTTTGTGATGATTTGATAATTTTATTATTTATTTATTAATTAATTTTTTTGCTTTGAAAATGATTGAAAATGACTTTAATAATTACATACAACACACTTCTGGATGTTTCATCAATTTTGGTCATGAAATCTTCCGAATTCGAAAATATTTTGTCGTTCAAAGTTGTAGATATTTGAGTCTTCTTCAATCTGGCACTTGAATCAGTTCAATCCGATATCGGAGTAAAACGTTATGCCCAAAATACGACAGATGCGCAAAACTGGAATTTCCAAACCTACACTTTGTCAAAAACGCCCTTTCAAGTTTCCAATCTCCAAAATTAAAATATCAAGTCCAATAATTGCCCTTATTTGACCCATATTTCGTCCTAAATGATTTCATTCAGACCCGATATTATTTTATCTGCAAAATAAACTAAAACACATCAAAACGTTCATCAAACCCGAGAGAAACTAAAAAAAATATAAAGTTAAAGGGGCGGTAAATATTGATATATTTTCCGCTTATCACACCCCCAAATCTAAAATTTTGCTAGTCCTCGAGCAAAACAACAAAAAAAAAATTAAACTAAGCCACTTTCGTAGGGATCACGGTTGCATTTAGCGTATGCAACAAGCCTTTAAACCCCTAGGTGTCCCTAGTGGACGAGTTGTAGTCTCGTGAGGGTTTACAGCAATGATACCCACAAACATTTTTACAAAAGTGAAAATGTAGTAAAACTAATGCACACAAAATCAAAAAGACAAGAGAAAAAAGAATAAAGAAAGTTAGTGACTAATCAGGTGAAACTTCTACTCCAAGTTACTAGTTGTTTTGTTTCTTTCTAAATTAACGAATAAGTAAATTCTCCGATTATATTTACCATTCTCCATATACACAGCCAACAAAGTATTAATCAATCTCATTTTTGTCCACAACAGTCACAAGTGCATTTGATAAGAGAATAATATTTTTGTCCTAAAGTTTTATCAGAATTCACACCTTTTTACAGCAATGGAATAATTTTTCTCATTTTTCTGATTTTTTTCTTTGATTTTTGATTTTCTTTATTTATATACAATATCTTCCATCTATGTAGCGAGTGTTGGGTCGGTGACTCCCAAACCAGTTGGCTTTAGGGCACCAGGTGTTAAGACACCCCTACGGACTTAATTACTCAGACTTCATATATATATATTTTTGCAGCATCTTTGATCCATGTAGCGAGCTTTGGGCCAGTGACTCCCAAACCAGTTGGATTTAGGGCACTAGGTGTTAAAACACCCTTACAGACTTAATAACTCGGATCTCAGACGTTTTTTTTTATTTTAACTCCATCACTTTTTGAGATGCTTCCTCCAATTAAACTAGAGCACTAAATATTACAAACTTTTCAATTATAGCTCATGTCCGTATGTTACTATACATGTTGATAATATCTGCTAACTGAGCATATGAAGATCCATTTTAGTCAGTATTATGGAGAATTCACAAATTAAAAAATTTAAAAGGAAATAAACAAAAATTAACTTGTTTCGAAATAGGTTTGAGATACGTCTCAGGAGTGGAAACTCCTTACTCAGCTATCTCTTACCAATTTCACCTTTTTAGTCAAAATAAAAACACAAAACGCAAAATATTTTTGTAATTTTTGAAAAAAATTCAATTTTTTTGTATTTTTCGAAAAATTTTGAACTAAAAATAAAAACAACACACAACTAAAAAGAAGATACTAATCAACTAATTCTCTCCCCAAACCTAAATGAGACATTGTCTCCAATGTCTTAAACAGTAGAAGAAGAGTTTAGAAGATAGTACCTGGTTAGCTGAAATTCTACAAGAAAATGGAAATTAAAGGTTAAGATCCAAATTGCATGGGTTGCCTCTCTGCTAGCGCTAAGTTTAAAGTCGTCAGCTAGACATGACTGCCCGGACATTAAGCTGGATCTGAAAGTGTGACACATTTTTTTGTCGCTCAAATGATTCTCCCCAGTAGTGCTTAACACGCTTATTTTTAACCTTGAAAGTTTTGTTGGAGTCAGGATCATGTATCTCAACGGCTCTGTCTTGTAAAACCTTGGTGATCACAAATGGACCTGACCACCATGATTTTAGCTTCCATGGGAAGAATTTCACCCTTGATTTGTTTAACAGTACCTTCTGCCGTGGTTCCAGTTGTATGCGCACTAACTTCTCATCATGTCTTTTTCTTGCCTTTTCCTTGTACAATTTGGCATCCTCAAAAGGTTGTATGTGAAATTCCTCCAATTCGTTGAGCTGATGGAAATTTTTCTCTTCTGTTGCTTGTAGTGCAAGAATATGCTTCTTCAGTACGCAGTGCGCTTTATCTTTAGGCTCCACAGGTAATTGACATGCTTTAAGATTGTCAGTAGATCTTTGTCTTTCATCAGAGTTCTGATCGGTACTATGTATCACATCAAGTTTGAAACATTCCTCATTCTTTTCATCATCTGGGAAATTCATGGCCTTGAAAACATTGAATGTTACTTCTTGGTCTTGTACCCTCATGGTTAGTTCTCCTTTTTGTACATCAATAATGGTTCGACCTATAGCCAAGAACGGTCTCCCGAGGATGATTGGCACGTCTGCATCTTCCTCCATATCAAGGACAATGAAATCTGCTGGGGAAAATGAATTTGTCAACCTTGACTAGCACATCTTCAACTACACCTCTCGGAAATATGAGCGTTATATCACCAAGTTATAGTGAGACTGAAGTGGGCATTGTTTCTCCAATCTGCAGTTTCCTGAAAATAGAAAAAGACATCAAGTTAACACTAACACCTAAATCACACAGAGCCTTACCGAAGTCATGTTCTTCTATGGTGCAAGGAACAGTGAAACTGCCACGATCTTTCAACTTTTGAGGAAGTTTTCTCTGAATGATGGCGCTGCATTCTTCTGATAATGATACTGTCTCATAATCTCCCAATCTCCGCTTTCTTGAAATAATATCTTTCATAAATTTGGCATAGCTGGGAATTTGTTCCAACACTTCTACAAATGGAATATTGATATGCAGCTTTTTGAACACCTCAAAAAATCGAGCAAATTGCTTGTCCAGTTTATTCTTCTGAAGACGGTGAGGAAAAGGTGGAGGTGGAGTGATATGTTCTTTTTCCTTTGCTTCTTTTTCCTCCATATGTTGCTTTGTTTCTTTTGGAACTTCCTCAGTAGTTGTTTTGGCTCCAACATCTTTGTTGATTTCAGTACCGCTTTTTAACATGATGGCATGACACTGCACCTTCCCCATGTTCCTCGGATTTGGTTCAGTGTTGCTAGGAAGGTTACCTGGCGGTCTGTAACTCTAAGCATTGGTGAGTTGTCCAATTTGATTCTCCAGTGCTTTAATAGAAGCTGATTGACTTTGAATTAATGTTGCTTGGGATTGAAACATAGCATCATATCTTGCTGCTTGAGAGTCGTGATTTGCTTCTATCTTTTTCAAGTGAGTCAACACTTCTGTTATTCCTGATTCATTTGCCTGCTCCTGGCATTTGTTCTGTTGTTGGAATCCATGTGGTGGGTTGTTCATTTTCCCTGAATTGTTGCTCCATGCAAAATTGGGATGATTTCTCCACCCTGGGTTGTAGGTGTTGGAATATGGATTGTTCCCCTGTCTGTTGAAATTGTTGATATAATTCACCGTTTTTTTATGTTGGTTGAAAGATTCTGACTCAGGTGCTCCTCCAAATGGTGAACTTGTGGATCCACCATTAACTTTCATGTTAAGAGTATCCAGATTTTTGCAAATCAGATCCAGCTTGGAATTCAGTGCTATGTTGGCTCCAACTTCATAAATTCCTGCAATTCTTTGGATCATGCTCCTTTCTGTTGGCCACAAAGAGTTGTTGTTGGCCATTTCTTCAATTAAGTCCCAGGCTTGATCTTCTCATTTTCCCATTAAAGCTCCTCCAGCAGCAGCATCAATTATTGTTCTTATTATTCCAGAAAGTCCATTGTAGAAGGTTTGGACTTGTAGCCATTTTGCGATCTCATGATGAGGACATTTCCAGAGTAAATCTTTGAATCTTTCCCAAGCTTCGCAAAGGGATTCTGAATCTTGTTGCACGAAGGATGTGATGTCATTCCTCAATTTTGCAGTTCTGGCTGGTGGAAAGTACTTTGCAAGGAATTTGGTGGCTAGAGTGTTCCAAGTTGTGATGGAACCTGCTGGTAATGAATGTAGCCAAGCTTTAGCTCTATCTTTCAGGGAATATGGAAAAACACGCAGTCTCATTGCTTCTTCAGCTGCTCGGTTGTAATTGAAAGTACCGCAAACTTCCAGGAAGTTGCCGATGTGGGAATTAGGATCTTCAGTTGCATTTCCCCCAAACTGTACTGACTGCTGAATCATCTGGATGCATGTTTTGATGTCACACACATTTGCTGGTAAAGGAGGAAGTACAATACAAGAAATGAAGTCGTCGACCACCGGAATGGTTCTGTCTCGAATGGGAATCGGTGGTGCAATGTTCAAAGGTTCAGGTTCCATGTTGACTAAAGATTCTTGGCCTTCTCGCCTTTCCTTTCTCAACTGTCTGATGGTTCTTTCAATTTCTGGGTCAAGCGGTGGGAGTTCAAAGCTTCTGGTTCGTCTCATGTAGTTTCAAAGAACCTGAAACACAATAAAACAACAATAACAAGTAAAAAGAAAATTAGATACAAGTAACGAATCTAACCTCAAAACTAATAGTGAAAGATAAATAAGTCCCCGGCAATGGTGCCAAAAACTTGATCGGTGCTTACACACGCGTATAACGCAAGCGCACGTATCGTTCAAGTAGTATAAAAAGTATCGATCCCACGAGGACTTAATACCTAAGCTATTAATTTTATGACGTCAAATGATTACTAGTATCTAACAGGTTGTTTGATTGATTTGAAATTGTGACAATTCTAAATTTAAAAACAAGTAAATAAAATTGTTTGAAAGTAGATTTTAAGAAAATTCAATATTAAAAACTATATAGGGTTGTGATTTCTTCCAATATCATTTTAAAGATGAAGTGGTTATCTTAAATTTGGGTAATATATTGATTTATTAACCTGGAACACTAAATTATGTGTAAGCCTCTGTCGATGGTCAGACACAAATACCCAGTTTAGCCCAATTGAACTATATGTCTATGTCAACCAAATTATCTGGATTCATTAAGTTTAAGTTCCAATTATGGCTACCATGGCCCGACAGGTATATCTCTATCCTGTAAGGAAATCTATTAAAAGGGTTATTTATCCTCAAGGAAGATCGTGGGCTATTAAGTCTAAGGCTGAAACCTAAAATCCCTATGCCTAGTTCATTTTAGATTTACCACATCAATTTTATTAGTGGCCAGTTAATAAAAAAACATTAAGATTAAGACTCAATAAATAAACCTTTATATTACCCAAGCTATCATCTAACCCCTTATAAACCGGTGATATTGGATTTCATCACAACCCCAGATAACTGGCTTAGTTACGACACATATTTACGGGTAGTAAAAATTTAAATAAAATAAAAGACATAAAGTAAAATACTGAAAATTAAATAATGAAAAGTAAATTGCTGAAAAAAAAAAAAAGTAAAAAGTAAAAAGTAAAAAAAATAATTACTGAAAGTAAATTGCTGAAGAGTAAATTGCTGAAAAGTAAATTACTGAAATTAAATAAAGTAAAAGTATAATAAAAGAAAATGCTGGGGTTAGAGGATCTACTTTTATTACTACTATTTTAGATATCTCCCTTAATATAATATATTAACTTTACATGATAATTACCAACCAGCCATAAAGGCGGTATCCTGATTAAGTCAAATTAATAATTAATT
>SKCR01011255.1:0-21806 GCA_019454045.1 Zanthoxylum bungeanum | reverse complement strand
GTCATAATGTCTAACAATCTCCCACTTGGCCTATAGCCAGTCACTCAAGCATCTAATACCTGAATATGTATATGTCGTTCAAACACTTACGGGATAAACAGCTTTCGTCAGCGGATCTGCAATGTGTTATCTGATGCGACCTTCTCGACTTTTACATCGCCACGATGTATAATCTCCCGAATCAGATGGTAACGCCGAAGAACATGCTTGGATCGTTGATGAGACCTTGGTTCCTTAGCTTGTGCTATAGCCCCGTTATTGTCACAATACAATGGAACGGGCTCAGCTGCTAACGGAACTACTCCTAATCCAATTAGGAACTTTCGGATCCAAACTGCCTCCTTTGCTGCTTCCGACGCAGCAATATACTCCGCTTCTGTCGTTGAATCGGAACAGTAGTATCTTGCTTGGAAGATTTCCAGCTCACTACTCCGTTATTATTCAAACAAAAAATGTACCCGGATTGCGACTTGAAGTCGTCCTTCTCGGTTTGGAAACTTGCATCGGCATACCCAGATACCACAAGTTCTCCTTCTCCGTAAATTAAGAAAGCATCCTTAGTTCGTCTAAGATACTTAAGGATATTCTTAACTGCCATCCAGTGACCTTCACCTGGATCGGCCTGATAGCGACTGCACATGCTCAAAGCATATGACACATCAGGTCGTGTACATATCATGGCATACATGATCGATCCGACTGCCGAGGCGAACGGTATCCGACTTATGTTATCTCTCTCTTTTGAGTCTTAGGACACATGTCTTAGACAGAGAGGTACCACGTAACATTGGCATCAATCCCTTCTTGGATTGATCTATGCTGAATCGCTTCAACACTTTGTCAATATATGTACTCTGGGAGAGTCCAAGCAGCTTTCTAGATCTGTCCCGGTAGATCTTTATTCCCAGAATAAAGGCTGCTTCTCCCAGATCTTTCATGGAGAATTTTAATGAAAGCCAAGCTTTCACCGACGTTAGCATGGGAATGTCATTGCCTATAAGCAATACATCGTCGACATAAAGGACAATAATGTAGGTTTAAATCAAGTCCCAAGATCAACAAATCATGCATAAAAATGAGTTGAATACACAAAGGAGTAGGCGGAATTCATACTCACATTGATTGGTTGCATGCGGTTGAAGATGAAAAAACGCACTGCCCTCTCATGATGCGCGACAGTGAGCTGCTCGGTGGTGGAACTGCACAGTGTGGGTGCTGTTTCTTCATCTTCTATTCGGCCATGGATGAACCTCCATGGTAACTCTCCAAGCTCCAAGCTTCACAAGGTGATTCCTTGCTCACGAAATCACTTCCCTAACACCATAATATAACTCTAGGTGTGTGCTAGCACTTGATTTTTACCACAAAAATCGTTATCTTGCTTCTCCATTTGGTCGGCAGAGACCGGAACAAGAAGAAGAAGAGAAACGGCTCACAAACCGTGACCTGGTGAGAGCAGAGAATAAGGAAGAGGAAAAAAAAGAGAAGACCGAAAATTGTCACCTTGAGAGAGAGAAAGAAAAATGAATTTGGTTATATATTTCCAAAAAGCAAATACAAATTCTTTTTACTTTTCTAAAGTAAAAAATCAAAAAGCAAAACAATAAATGCTTTTCAATTATCTATCACTATTCACATCAAGTCACTTTAAAAAAAATGACAACATGTCATGTCACATCACATCACTCAAAGTGACAAGTGATTTGACAATTGATGCGACTATTGGACTGCGCTGCTGATTTGACGCTTGATGTGACTTGCGTGCCGCGTTCGAATTCGAAATGCGAATGCGCCGCAATCACTCTCGGGCTCGGGTTCGCTAATTCCAAATTAACAAATTTTCGTCGCGTCGTAATTAATTAAATGATTACGCCTAGGGAAATCACTATTCACGTCGCTAACGAATTAATTCTAAATTAATTCGTTCGCCCGAATTAAAATCTAATTTTAATTTCGCGTCGAAATCCAATTTCTAATAATATATCAAATATATTATTTTATCGATTAATCCCAAATTAATCGTTCTCTCTCTTTAATTAATATTTTTATCCCAGATAAAATATCTCCGCAATTAATCCCAGATTAATTTCTCTCTCTCTTCTAATTAATCCTGATTAATTAAGTGCGAGTTATACATCATCGGTGAATCTTCAGGAAGCGACCCATGAGATCTCCGGATATGTTGGCAGTAGTAAATACGGTTATCGGACTATCCGAACACGTAAGTACCTCGTGCTACGTTTGTACCGATTTACAAGACAAGGTTGGCTTCTAGCAAAGCGCCATGCCTACCCAATTCTCCAGAAATATTTCTTACAGGAATATTAAAGATCTGTATCAAGCGTAGTATACGATTGTATTGTGCATATCGGCCCAGTATCGGATAGCCACGTGCTAGGCCTGGGGGCTAAGTGTCTGCCCCGTACGAAGCACATGTCGGATGTCTGGTAACTAGTCTCTATAATCGGATATACATGACCTTGTCATAATATCCCGATGGCCAGTCATAATGTCTAACAATCTCCCACTTGGCCTATAGCCAGTCACTCAAGAAGCATCTAATACCTGAACATGTATATGTCGTTCAAACACTGCGGATAAACATAGCTTTCGTCAGCGGATCTGCAATGTTGTTATCTGATGCGACCTTCTCGACTTTTACATCGCCACGATGTATAATCTCCCGAATCAGATGGTAACGCCGAAGAACATGCTTGGATCGTTGATGAGACCTTGGTCCTTAGCTTGTGCTATAGCCCGTTATTGTCACAATACAATGGAACGGGCTCAGCTGCTAACGGAACTACTCCTAATCCAATAGGAACTTTCGGATCCAAACTGCCTCCCTTTGCTTCCTCCGACGCAGCAATATACTCCGCTTCTGTCGTGAATCGGCAACAGTATCTTGCTTGGAAGATTTCCAGCTCACTACTTCTCGTTATTCAAACAAAAAATGTACCCGGATGGATTGCGACTTGAAGTCGTCCTTCTCGGTTTGGAAACTTGCATCGGCATACCCAGATACCACAAGTTCTCCTTCTCCGTAAATTAAGAAAGCATCCTTAGTTCGTCTAAGATACTTAAGGATATTCTTAACTGCCATCCAGTGACCTTCACCTGGATCGGCCTGATAGCGACTGCACATGCTCAAAGCATATGACACATCAGGTCGTGTACATATCATGGCATACATGATCGATCCGACTGCCGAGGCGAACGGTATCCGACTTATGTTATCTCTCTCTTCTTGAGTCTTAGGACACATGTCTTTAGACAGAGAGGTACCACGTAACATTGGCATCAATCCCTTCTTGGATTGATCCATGTGAATCGCTTCAACACTTTGTCAATATATGTACTATGGGAGAGTCCAAGCCAGCTTTCTAGATCTGTCCGGTAGATCTTTATTCCCAGAATAAAGGCTGCTTCTCCCAGATCTTTCATGGAGAATTTTAATGAAAGCCAAGCTTTCACCGACGTTAGCATGGGAATGTCATTGCCTATAAGCAATACATCGTCGACATAAAGGACATAATGTAGGGTTTAAATCAAGTCCCAAGATCAACAAATCATGCATAAAAATGAGTTGAATACACAAAGGAGTAAGGCGGAATTCATACTCACATTGATTGGTTGCATGCGGTTGAAGATGAAAAAAACGCACTGCCCTCTCCATGCGCGACAATGAGCTGCTCGGTGGTGGACTGCACAGTGTGGGTGCTGTTTCTTCATCTTCTATTCGGCCATGGATGAACCTCCATGGTAACTCCAAGCTCCAAGCTTCACAAGGTGATTCCTTGCTCACGAAATCACTTCCCTAACACCATAATATAACTCTAGGTGTGTGCTAGCACTTGATTTTTGCCACAAAAATCGTTATCTTGCTTCTCCATTTGGTCGGCAGAGACGGAACAAGAAGAAGAAGAAAACGGCTCCAAAACCGTGAAGCAGAGAAGACCGAAAATTGTCACCTTGAGAGAGAGAGAAGAAAAGAAAAATGAATTTGGTTTATATATTTTCCAAAAAGCAAATACCAAATTCTTTTTACTTTTCTAAAAGTAAAAATCAAAAAGCAAAACAATAAATGCTTTTCAATTATCTATCACTATTCACATCAAGTCACTTAAAAAAAATGACAACATGTCATGTCACATCACATCACTCAAAGTGACAAGTGATTTGACAATTGATGCGACTAGCGATTTGACGCTTGATGTGACTTGCGTGCCGCGTTCGAATTCGAAATGTGAATGCGCTCGCAATCACTCTCGGGCTCGGGTTCGCTAATTCCAAATTAACGAATTTTCGTCGCGTCGTAATTAAATGATTACGCCTAGCGAAATCACTATTCACGTCGCTAACGAATTAATTCTAAATTAATTCGTTCGCCCCGAATTAAATCTAATTTTAATTTCGCGTCGAAATCCAATTTCTAATAATATATCAAATATATTATTTTATCGATTAATCCCAAATTAATCGTTCTCTCTCTTAATTAATATTATCCCAGATAAAATATCTCCGCAATTAATCCCAGATTAATTTCTCTCTCTCTTCTAATTAATCCCTGATTAATTAAGTGCGAGTTATACATCATCGGTGAATCTTCAGGAAGCGACCCATGAGATCTCCGGATATGTTGGCAGTAAATACGGTTATCGGACTATCCGAACACGTAAGTACTCGTGCTACGTTTGTACCGATTTACAAGACAAGGTTGGCTTCTAGCAAAGCGCCATGCCTACCCAATTCTCCAGAAATATTCTTACAGGAATATAAAGATCTGTATCAAGCGTAGTATACGATTGTATTGTGCATATCGGCCCAGTATCGGATAGCCACGTGCTAGGCCTGGGGCTGGATAAGTGTCTGCCCGTACGAAGCACATGTCGGATGTCTGGTAACTAGTCTCTATAATCGGATATACATGACCTTGTCATAATATCCCGATGGCCGCGCAGCACTTAAGAGCACTAATACCGTATCCTGCGTGACATCATCTCCAATATGACTGAAGTGATACTTCCGTCTTGACATCACATCCAATACACTACGACTCTCTGATAAACCAGAAGTGGTGTACACAGAACCCGTTTAAAGTCCCCTACCACCATGACCAAAGTCTATCGATTATCGTAAGTATTAGCGATGTAAGTCTCAGGTTAAAACCATACACACCTACCTTGATTTCGGCCTCCCATAGACACATAGTCATATACTAATGGGATTCCGAGGGTCTATCCAGAGCGAAGCTGTTTCCCGTACCATCGGTGAAACACGACCTCCTATCGCACTTGCATAAGTATCCAACACTTATATATATGAGAACTATGTCGTTGTGCCCTCAAAACGCACAAGTGCAATACTAGCCTATTCCGTATTATCGATGTCCAGTCTCGATAATACTACGGCTAGGGATATTTAATGATTAATCCTTCGTGGACTGATACTGTCTCATATCATCTCAATCCAGGAACTAATCATATGGACCTCTCTTCATTTATATATCTATGGGGATCTAATCACAAATGATGAGAGTAAAATTTCCTTATTACATAGTTAATTTGCTACAACAACACAATGATCTGTGCAAATAGTGACGCTGTGGGTCATATTATCCAACAATCTCCCACTTGGCACATAGCGAGTCATAAGTGTCCAACACCCGAACTATGTATGGTTCGCTCAAATTGCTGAGGAAAGGTTTTCGTGAGCGGATTTGTTTGATTATCGTTTGACGCGATTTATACGATCATCACATCGCCACGATGTATGATCCGAACGAATCAGATGATATAGAAGTATATATCTGGATCGTCGATGAGACCTTTAATTCCTTAGCCTATGCTGACGCCTAGCTCAGCTGCTAACAGAACTTTATCTAATCTTATTAGATTTATTTTCGACCCAGATGGTCTTCTTCTATTGCTGCCTCAGCTGCAGCAATAATCCGCATTTGTTGTTTATTCGGCAACAGTTATCTTGCTAGGAAGATTTCCAGCTCACTGTCCCTGTTATTCAAACTTTATAGTACCGTAGTATTTTAATTGTTTGGAAACTTGCAGTAGTGATCCCAGTCACTACAAGTTCTCCTTCTCCATAGTTTAAGATAGCATCTTTAGTTCTCTGAGATACTAACAGATGTTCTTAACTTCAATCTAGTGACTATCACTTGGATTGACCCGATTGTGACTCCATATGCTCGAAGCGTATGAGACACCAATACAAGTACATTTTAAATGTACAATTTCCCAGAGAGTGTTAACAACTCCAAATCTATCCCAGTAGATCTCTTTTCCTTGAATAAAGGTTGTTACTCCCAGAATTCTACGGAGAATTTCTATGAAAGCCAAGCTTTCGACAATAGCTTTATGGGAATTTTCACTGTCAGTGCGCCCTCCCACTAACCTCCTTATATACACAAGAATTATTTCGTTTTGAGTTAAATCATAAACCATTATGATTATTTCAAAACGTCAGTTCCAAGAACCTTATGCTTGCTTCAATCCAAACATGGATTGAATAATCCGCAAACCTTGTTTGTCGGTTATACAAAATCGTCAGAATGTTATAAACATTCTCCAAAAGGTTTCCTTTTCAGGAAAGCGATTTTGATTTGTAACTGACATATTTCATAAATGAAATATGCAGTTATCAACAAGCATCTTCAAAATGGATTTATCATGGCAACAGGTAAAAGGTTGAACCGTTATTTAACACAATGTTGATAACGATACCTTTCATCAAAAGCCCAGCTTTGTACGTTTGTATGTTGCCTTCCATGTATGTCTTCCTTGAAGACGTTTAATGTACCAATAGTCACAATGCCTTGTGGTACAACAACTAGGATCCATAATAGTCATTATACATGGAATCCATTTCGGACTCATGGCACTTTGCCATAAACAGGGAGTCGATACCTCGTATCACTTCCTCAAAACGTAGTCGGATGGTACACCACCATAAGATTAACATCTTTATGAGGTGAGATCAGAAACCCATACTCTAGGTTGTTTTCTGACTCTATCCGATCTACGAAGTTTCTTGTGTATTCGAAGATTAATGGTACAGATTCATCATTGATGAACTGTTTGTGTTCCATTAAGGACTTCGTGCTTTGAATAGTATTACTCCGATTTTCATCGAGTATCACTATCCTCCCACTGACCACTGCATATCGGTATTCCTCTCAGGAAAACCGCATGGTGAGCAACAATCACATTGTTCTCATGTGAGAATTACAAGTACTATACTTAAGGTTTCCCTTAGGATAACCTATATTGGCACTTATCCAATTTGGGTTTTTAGTTTGGTATCATCCAAACGTTATGCCTGGCATACCCAAATTATTAGGAGTAAGAAACCCCGTTTCTTTCCTGTTCATATCCTATATGATATCTGTCAAACAGATTTATATGGAACCTTATTCTAAATAAGTTTTGCACTGTTAATACATATCATGTTTGAAGGAAATGATAGCTCAGAGCGACTCGTGATAAACCTTATCATGTCCAACAAAATTCGGTTTTAGTTCGGACACCACCGTCTAACTGACGTGTCTCGTTTAATTGTGTCCTAGACAACAATGCCATAAATAAGTCTCTATTGATCAAATCAATTTGAGCTATTTATTTGTATTTATATGTTTGAGATTTTATTATATTCAAAATATAAATTCTGTTATTTACATCTAATGTATTTATCTCAGCATCATCTTTATATAATAAAACACTTTAGTGTTTTAGAATATAAAGGTTCACCTGCAGTGGGTTAAACACTGATAAAGAGATAATGTTTCTAGTCAAACTAGTTACATTATAACAGTTCCTAATTTAAGTACACACCCAAAGGGTAGTTCCTAAACTTAGGTATCTACGGTCGAAACAGCGACTTTCGTCCCGTTTCCGATTCGCAGAGTAATCTCAGCTTGAAGTCAGTATCCTGCTCAAAGCAGATTCTGAATATCAATACATATATATTTTATGTTCCACACTAAGTATTTAAAATCTAATTTCAATACTAGTAGTGAACATAACTTTGACAAACATTTTTAAAGTAGAGTCCGCTCGCCCTTTCTTTATATTCCTTCGTGTCTTCCATATCCAAATGGCAGTCACTTTGGTATATGTCAATTATCCTTTTCAATATTTTAGGAACCTTAGGCCAAGCCTTGGGTTTTTAGAATATCGAAACGATGTGCACCTCGTGCTACATCCCCAATTGCAAACTTTGACTTTATCTCCTCTAGAATAGTCAATTAATTCTTCAAGAATTATAAATTGCAATTTTAATACTTCTTAAATCAAAAAATTAGATTTATGACAAGTATATTAAATTAAGCATTAAAGTCATCATCACAAATCTTCCAAAGATTTATGCTCTACTTATATTGCTTAATTTTGGGCTTAAGGTATAATAAGTTATTTTATCAAAAAAGTAATCTATTATTTATTCCCAATTTGAAAATTAAATCATTTAAAATATTTTAATCCCAGATTATATTTAAATATCCAACTTTTCAATTTCTTATCTTGATTACAATAGTCCAACTATTTAACCAACGATTAGTGGTACTATATATATTATAATGATTATAATAGTCCAACTATATAATCAAATATAATCCAAATTAATTAACCTCAATTACATTGATTACTATAATCCAATTATAAAATCAACTGTAAACAGAAATTAATTAATTCAAATATATTGATTAATATAATCCAATTATATATAATCAAGTATAATACAGTCCAACTGTTTAAAAAAACAACAATTTAAATATTAGTCTAACTAACATTGAATCTAATGACGAAATAATTTAAATGAGCGCGTATAGCGAGTATTCGAACGAATGTTGCAAATTCAATACTTGCCTCCCACTATTTTTCGTCGAGTCTCTAACCCTCTGTAGAGAACTCGGGAAATCGAATTTCCTAGTGGGCTAGGATCCCGTTAAATAACACACACAACCTTGACTTTGGCCAATAAAAGCTGTATGCTATTTAACTAGGTAGATCTCTATGATCAATTGGATCTCATCCAATTCCTAGATCCGGTTAGGTGGACATCCAAGTCCGAAACATATGTATAATGTCAATGTATCCATTACATTTTCCTAACCCTATCCTCCGAATCATCTAGGCCTTGGCTTTGGCCAAAAACAAACTAATGATTCCAGTCCAGTTAAGCGGGACCCATTGACGAGGAAAGTTTCGTAATCAATGTCATTGGACAAAAAGTGATCTTGACTTTGGCCAATAAAAATCACGATTTGGACAAGACACCGATATGCAACAAAACTCTCATGATTCAAGTACATCCTTGATTGACAAAGGCCTTGACTTTGGTAAAAAAAAACCAACCAATGCCAACTTCGGATCTTGAACAAGAATCATTCAATGGAAGGATATTTGCTTAATATAAATTGAGGGATTTTCGTGTAATTGGCAACCAATTTATTTATCTTTGTTAGGTCTCATCATCATACACCTTAAGCATGCTTCTAAAACATCATAAAGCGCGTAAAGTAAATTATAGTGATATGCTATGGATATAAAACAACTTGTTCCTAGAACAAATCACTTCCTTTCCTCTCCCGCTAGCACTATTCTACTCTTACCCAATTACATAATACAATAAGAGAAACCTCATTTACATTGAGGGGAATAGGTGAGAAGAGAATACAAAGAGATAAGAGATAAGGCTGGACACGCAGGTCCAATTAATAAATCAAATTTATTACAATTTCCAAAATCGCCCCACCCGGCTAATATCCATCCGATATACATTATTCAAACATCACAACCATGTATTCATACAAGCATGTTATCAATCAATCTAATCAAATTAATTAATCTTGATAATTAGTGATCATCCAATGTTCAAACAAAGATTTGATTTTGTTCGAGTCAAACTCGTATTGCGAACACGTACTCAAAGTACGATTTCTACTAATTAAATTAAATTACATGATTAAATCCAATTTAATACGTATTTAATTCTAATTCATTATTTAATTCCAAATTAAATATTACACTTTATAAAATAAACCTTTACGACTTAAATTCCAAATTTAATCGTTACGGGTCTCAAAGCCCGATTAATATCCAATATTAATTTAATTAAAGTCCAATGGGCTTTTAATTAATTTCTTGAGGCGTGGACTTTTGGTCAACTCGGGTCAAACCCGCAACCAAAGTCCAATCCGGGAGTTACCCCATAAGCCTTTAAATTAATTTTGGCCCATTAGGCCCAATTAAATAATTAAGGTCCATTAAGTCATAATTGGACCTTTTGGATTCGGTTTTGGGCCTAATTGGATCCAACCAATTTTGCCTAAACCCAACTTTGTTACAACAAAGCTCAAAAGCCCAATTACAACCTAACAAGCCCAATTTCCAAAATCAAGCCCAAATAATTAACTTATAAAATTCCAAATTTCACAATTAATTAACCTAAGTGTAATACACAATCAATTACCCAATTAACATTTCTAAAACATCAATTAGCCTAACTAATCATGCACTTTAACAACCAAATAGTGTCCAACACAATTCAATTAAAATCAAACCCAATTTACATGCTTTCAAGTCTCGGCAATTAGGGGTTTTTCAATTCGATTCGGTTTCAATCCAATTGAATCCACAATCATCATTTCCCAAATCAGTTTAACTCATCCAATGAATCAAACAACAAAAATCACCATGAATTTCATGCCTTTGATTTTCGGCCAACCCACTAATTTTGGGCAAAATGTTCCAAATCAAAATTCAATCCAATTAAATTAAACTTCAATACAACATTACCCAATTGTTTTAAGTCACCCAATGATCAAAAAAAAAATAATGCAAGCCAATTTATGGTTCATATTTTCGGTCCAAGCTTCAATTTTGGGGAAAATTGGATCCAACCAAATTTCTTGAAATTGATCATGCACATCTCAATTAAACATCATCCAAGCATGCTTAAACAATCAATTTAACCAAAACAAGTCAAAATCGATTTTGCCCAATTTAAAGTTTTGGCCAACATTAAGCAAATTGGGGAAAATCAATCCAATTAATTTTTCATCAAAATGATTACATATAACTCAAATTAAATCATATACAAGCATTCTTAAACAAACAATTTGTTAAAATCATGCTTAAATCAAAAGCCCCAAATTTGCTCAAGAACCCTAATTCGTTTTTATGCAACCAATAGCTCAAGATACCATTGTGGGTTTAAATCAAGTCCCAAGATCAACAAATCATGCATAAAAACGAGTTGAATACACAAAGGAGTAAGGCGGAATTCATACTCACATTGATTGGTTGCATGCGGTTGAAGATGAAAAACGCATGCCCTCTCCATGCGCGACAGTGAGCTGCTCGGTGGGGACTGCACAGTGTGGGTGCTGTTTCTTCATCTTCTATTCGGCCATGGATGAACCTCCATGGTAACTCCAAGCTCCAAGCTTCACAAGGTGATTCCTTGCTCACGAAATCACTTCCCTAACACCATAATATAACTCTAGGTGTGTGCTAGCACTTGATTTTTGCCACAAAAATCGTTATCTTGCTTCTTCTCATTTGCTCGGCAGAGACAGACAAGAGAGAAGAAAACGGCTCCAAACCGTGAATGAAGGAGAGAAGAGGAAAAAAAAGAAGACCGAAAATTTGTCACCTTGAGAGAGAGAAAAGAAAAATGAATTTGGTTTATATATTTTTCAAAAAGCAAATACCAAATTCTTTTTACTTTTCAAAAGTAAAAATCAAAAAGCAAAAACAATAAATGCTTTTCAATTATCTATCACTATTCACATCAAGTCACTTTAAAAAAAGTGACAACATGTCATGTCACATCACATCACTCAAAGTGACAAGTGATTTGACAATTGATGCGACTAACGATTTGACGTTTGATGTGACTTGCGTGCCGCGTTCGAATTCGAAATGCGAATGCGCTCGCAATCACTCTCGGGCTCGGGTTCGCTAATTCCAAATTAACGAATTTTCGTCGCGTCGTAATTAAATGATTACGCCTAGCGAAATCACTATTCACGTCGCTAACGAATAATTCTAAATTAATTCGTTCGCCCGAATTAAAATCTAATTTTAATTCCGCGTCGAAATCAATTTTAATATATATCAAATATATTATTTTTCGATTAATCCCAAATTAATCGTTCTCTCTCTTTAATTAATATTTTATCCCAGATAAAATATCTCCGCAATAATCCCAGATTAATTTTCTCTCTCTCTTCTAATTAATCCCTGATTAATTAAGTGCGAGTTATACATCATCGGTGAATCTTCAGGAAGCGACCCATGAGATCTCCGGATATGTTGGCAGTAAATACGGTTATCGGACTATCCGAACACGTAAGTACTCGTGCTACGTTTGTACCGATTTACAAGACAAGGTTGGCTTCTAGCAAAGCGCCATGCCTACCCAATTCTCCAGAAATATTCTTACAGGAATATAAAGATCTGTATCAAGCGTAGTATACGATTGTATTGTGCATACGGCCCAGAGTATCGGATAGCCACGTGCTAGGCCTGGGGCTGGATAAGTGTCTGCCCCGTACGAAGCACATGTCGTATGTATGTTGGTAACTAGTCTCTATAATACCGGATATACATGACCTGTCATAATATCCGATGGCCGCGCAGCACTTAAGATCACTAATACCGTATCCTGCGTGACATCATCTCAATATGACTGAAGTGATACTTCCGTCTTGACATCACATCCAATACACTACGACTCTCTGATAAACCCAGAAGTGGTGTACACAGAACCCGTTTAAAGTCCCCTACCACCAAGACCAAAGTCTATCGATTATCGTAAGTATTAGCGATGTAAGTCTCAGGTTAAGACCATACCACACCTACCTTGATTTCGGCCTCCCACAGACACATAGTCATAATACCAATGGGATTCCGAGGGGTCTATCCAGAGCGAAGCTGTTTCCCGTACCATCGGTGAAACACGACCTCCTATCGCACTTGCATAAGTATCCAACACTTATATATATGAGAACTATGTCGTTGTGCCCTCACAACGCACACAAGTGCAATACTAGCCTATTCCGCATTATCGATGTCCAGTTCTCGATAATACTACGGCTAGGGATATTTAATGATAATCCTTCGTGGACTGATACTGTCTCATATCATCTCAATCCAGGAACTAATCATATGGACCTCTCTTCATTTATATATCTATGGTGATCTAATCACAAATGATGGAGAGTGCAATTTCCTTATTACATAGTTAATTTGCTACAACAACACAATGATCTGTGCAAATAGTGACGATGTGGGTCATATTATCAACAAATAAAAGTCAGTGTTCTCTCCCACTAACCTTCTTGTATACACAAGGGTCATCTTCGTTTTGCACGAAATTATATTCTTTTAGATTTCATCAAAACGCTGATTCCATGACCGTGATGCTTGCTTCAATCCATAAATGGATCGATTCAACTTACAAACCTTGTTTGCAAGTCTAGGTACGATAAAACCGTCAGGTTGTTGCATATAAACATCCTCCAAAAGGTTTCCGTTAAGGAAAGCGGTTTTAACGTCCATCTGCCATATCTCGTAATCGAAATATGCAGCTATTGCAAGCATTATCCGAATGGATTTAATCATGGCAACGGGTGAGAAGGTTTCGTCATAATCAACACCATATTGTTGACGATACCCATTGCTACAAGCCTAGCTTTGTATGTTTGCACGTTGCCATCCATGTCGGTCTTCTTCTTGAAGATCCATCTGCATCCATAGGTTTTACACCTTCTGGTGCATCAACCAGTGTCCAAACTTGGTTGGCATACATGGAATCCATCTCAGACTTCATGGCTTCTTGCCATAAAGCGGAATCAATATCTAGTATTGCTTCCTCATACGTAGACGGTTCATTATCCTCAATAAGATTAATATCTACATGAGGCGAGATCAGTACCCATACCTCTCAGGTACTATCCTGACTCTCTCCGACCTACGCGGTCCTTGTGTATATGAAGGTTGTGGTACAGACTCATCCCGGATGGTCTGTTCATGTTCCGTCGTTGATTCATTGCCAGGAACAGTATCACCACGATTTTCATCGAGCTCCACTTTCCTCCCACTTACCACTGCATCTAAGAATTCCTTTTCAAGGAAAAATGCATGTAGAGCAACAAATACTTTGTTCTCTTGCGGGTGATAGAAGTAATATCCTTTGGTTTCCCTAGGATATCCTACGAAAAGGCATTTATCTGATTTGGGTTCTAATTTGGTACCTTCCAAACGTTTAACATATGCCCAGCAACCCCAAATCTTCAGGAAAGAGAAACCCGGTTTCCTTCCTGTCCATATCTCGTATGGAGTCTGTTCAACAGACTTTGACGGAACCTTATTCAAAATAAGTATTGCACTGCTTAATGCGTATCCCCAGAAGGATATTGGTAGCTCAGTGCGACTCATCATTGACCTTACCATGTCTAACAAGGTACGGTTTCTCCGTTCAGACACACCGTTTAATTGCGGTGTTCCAGGAGGAGTCCACTGTGAAAGAATACCATGTTCTTTCAAGTAATCTTGAAACTCATAACTTAAGTATTCGCCACCACGGTCCGACCGTAATGTCTTAATACTCTTGCCTGTTTGTTTTTCAACTTCGTGTCGAAACTCTTTGAATTTCTCAAAGGTTTCCGACTTGTGCATCATTAGATACACATAACCGTAACGTGATGCATCATCCGTAAAGGTTACGAAGTATCGATATCCACCTCTAGCCTGGCTAGACATGGGCCCACATACGTCACTATGAACGAGGGCTAACAGTTCTGTGGCACGTTCACCTTTACCGCTAAAAGGTGATTTAGGCATTTTGCCTAAAAGACAAGATTCGCAGACATCATATGAATTAGGATCAAATCCGTCCAAGTACCCACTCTTCGAAAGTGTGGATATGCGAGTCTTGTTAATGTGTCCTAGACGACAATGCCACATGTAAGCTTCATCTTTTAGATTACTCCTTTTGAGCCTTTTGTTTGTCATTTTGTGTTTAGGAGATTCATTTACATTCAAAATATAAAGACCATTATTTGCAACAACAGTGCAAATTTCTGCATCATTTTTATATAAATAACACCCACAGTGTTTCTAAATACAAAAGTGTACCCATGCTGGGTTAACAAAGATACAGATATAATATTCCTAGTTAAACTAGGTATATAATAACAGTTCAAAAGTTTAAGTACATGCCCTGAGGGCAGTTCCAAAACAAAAGTCCCTACAGCCAAAACAGCAACTGGTGTTCCGTTTCCGACTCGTAGGTCAACCTCCCCTGAAGCCAGCATCCTGCTATTCTGCAGATCCTGCAAATCAGTACAAATATGAGCAGCACAACCAGAATCAAAAATCCAATTTTTAAGACTAGAAGTAGTCATATTTATTTCAATAACAAACATACCAGAGGCTGGTGCCTTGCCTGCCTTGATATCCTCCTTGTGTCCCTTGCCCATTCGGCAGTCACGTTTCCAGTGACCCTTCTTGCCGCAGTTGAGGCAGACATCTTGAGATTTTTTCCTTGGCTTCCCAGAAGCTTTTGTCGACTTGCATTTACCCTTGTTCTTATGTTTCCTCTTCCTCTTACCCCTCCAGTTGCCCTAAGCCCAGCCTTTGGCCCCTGAGAGGTCGATGAAAAGTGCGCCTCGCGCTTGCCCCCTTTTAGGAGTTCTTTTCAGACTCCTTCAGATGGATAACAACTCTCCAAGAGTGTCATCCGTATCCATCAACTTGTAGTTGATTATGATTTGTTTCCAAGTATCAGGAAGTGACTGTAAGATCATATCTATAGTCAGCTCAGCCTCCAAGACTATTCCCATATTGGCCAACTCATCAATATCGGCGATCATTTGAGTCCCGTGGGCCTCAACTGATGCGCCATCAGTCATTCGGGCGCGGAAGAGTTTCTTCACCAACTCATACCTCCCCATCCGCTTATTGGAGCGGTGGAGATCTCGCAGTCTAGCCATCATATTATAAGGATCCAAGTCCCTATTCTGGCGACGAAAGTGTGAGTCATAGAAGCTAACATAATAGCCTGAGCTGTGTCACATCATTGCTGTGAGTTTTCCATAACTCCAGCTCAAGTGGATCAGTGGGCTTAGGCGGGAGAGGTGTTTGTATAGTGTACAGCATCCTCTCAGCCCCAAGGACTATCCTCAGGTTCATTTCCCAGTCAGCAAAGTTTGTGCCCTTAAAGACATTATCACCCATGATGATATCTCGGACATTTCCTTTGCCTGCCATCTTAACTACGATAGTCCAACTATCTAGTTAACGATAAAGTGGGTACAGTCAAACTGTTACAAAAATAACAATGTATTAGTCCAACTAATTATAATAAATAGACGAAATAATTTTGAAGAACGCGTAAGGCAAAGTATCTGAATGAAATTGCAAATTCACATACTAGCCTCCCACTATTTTCATCAAGTCTCTAACCCTCTGTTGAGAACTCGGGAAATCCTATTTCCTAGTGGGCTAGGATCCCGTTAAATAACACACAACCTTGACTTTGGCCAACAAGAGTGTATGCTATTTAACTAGGTAGATCTCACAGATCAATTGGATCCAATCCAATTCCTAGATCCGGTTAGGTGGACATCCAAGTCCTAAACATATGCGTATGCCAATGTATCTAATACATTTTCTAACCATATCCTCCGAATCATCTAGGCCTTGGCTTTGGCACAACAAACCTAATGATTCCAGTTAAGCGGGACCCATTGACAAGGATAGTTTCGTAATCAATGTCGTTGGACAAGAAGTGATCTTGACTTTGGCCAACAAATCACAACTTGGACAAGACACCGATGTGGAACAAACTCTCATGATTCAAGTACATCCTAATTGACAAGGTCTTGACTTTGGCCAACAAACCAATGCCAATCGGATCTTGAACAAGAATCATTCAATGGAAGGATAATCGCTTAATATAGATTGAGGGATTTTTGCGTAATTGGCAACCAATTTATTATCTTTGTTAGGTCTCATCAACATACACCCTTAAGCATGCTTCTAAAACATCATAAAGCGCGTAAAGTAAATTAATAGTGATATACGGATGGATATAAAACACAACTTGTTCCTAGAACAAATCACTCCCTTCCTCTCCCCGCTAGCACTATTCTACTACTACCCAATTACATAATACAATAAGAGAAACCTCATTTGCATTGAGGGGAATTAGGTGAGAAGAGAATACAAAGAGATAAAAGAGATAAGGCTGGACACGCAGGTCCAATTTATAAATTCTAAATTACAATAATTTCTAAAATTACCCTTTCCCTTCTAATATCCATCCGATATACACTATTCATTCATCACATACATATATATTCAAACAAGACATGCTTTTACAACCAATCTAATCCAATTAATTAGTCTTTGTTTAAATGATCATCCAATGTTCAAACAACGGTTTTGATTTTGCGCGAGTCCAACTCGTTTGAGAATAAGTACATAAGGTACGAATTTACGAATTATATCGAACTACTTATTAAATCTAATTTAATTCGTATTCAATACTAATTCAATTATTTAATTCCAAATTAAATGTTTACACTTTTAATGTGCTTTAAAGACTTAGATTCTAAATCTAATCTAATTGGGTCTCAAAGCCCAACTAACATCCAATGTTTGTTTAATTAAAGTCCGATGGGCTTTCAATTGATTTATTAAGGCTTGGGCTTTGGTCAATGTGGGTCAAACCCAATTACCAAGCCCAAATAAGGAATCACCCTAAATGCCACAAAACCAATTTCAAGCCCATAAGGCCCAATTAAACTTTAAAGCCCATTATACTACATTTGGACTTAATGGAGTGATTTAGGCCCAAATTGGATCCAATCCTTTTGGCCCAAATCTACTTGGCCCAACCAAGCCCATTATGCCCAAATATAAATTACAAGCCCAATTTAACAATTAAGCCCATTAATTTAAATTTCAATATTCCAAATTTTAAAATTCAATTAATTAAAGTGTAAAACCAAGATTAATACATTAAACCAAATATTTCAAAATACCAATTTAATTTATTAATCATCTATTGTTCAAAACATATGTCCAACATTAATTTGAACAAAAAATCAAGTCCATTTTCATGTCCATTAGTATTCGGCCAAGTGAGATTTTTGTGTCGATTTTTTTCAATCCGATTGAATCACTAATCTACGTCCCGTATACGTTTTAAGTCATCCAATGATCTTGTACACAAAAAATTCCAAAACACATCCAATGTTCATACCCATTCGGCCAAGGTTACATTTTTGGGGGAAAAATCATCCAATGCATTTTTCTCAAAATTGATTCCATATAATATCATTCTATATACATGTAAGCATACTCATTCATCAAATTTCACAAGAACATGCTTCAATCAATTTTACCCAAATTTTAACCTAATATATTTCATGCTTAAACATAGCTCAATGATACCATTGTTGGTTCTATAATTAGTCCCAAGGAAAAGATTAAGCTTATGAAATACAACAAATGAATATATATAATAAACTTGAAGCATGGCGGAATCATACTTACAAAGCTTTTGTGATGAAAAGATGAACAAAGGTTGAAGCTCCAAGATCCTTGAAGTTTCGGCCAAGAGGAGAAAAGAGTTGAAAGCTCCAAGCTTTGTGTATTCCAAGCTCCAAGGTGGTTTCCCTATCACCTCCTTTGATTCCTTGCTTGTGCTAGCAAAAATGGAGAATGAGAAAACAATTTTCTGCCTTGTTGGTGCAGCTCACGGCGTGAGCAAGAGAGGAAGAGAGGAGAGTGTTTCACTTTTGATTTTCTTTCTTTGCATGCCAAAAACGTGAATGACCAAGAAAATGAAAGTGAAGTGATATCTAATACCAAAAGAATTTTTTAATGCAAAAAAATCCTTCCAAAACCGTGCATGGCTTTCCCTCCAAATGAATCCATCATTTGCTATCATTACCATACTTTGAGATTAGAGACAATGCATCATCCCTCAAAGGTGACTAATACATTCACTATCTATTCGTATTAAGTAATGAGATATCGCGATGTGATTTGCGGATATCACTCGATTCAAAATACGAATGTGTCCGCAAGCACTTTCGGGCTCGGTTTCGTTAATTCCAAATTAACGAATTTCCGTCGCGACGTGAATTAAATAATTACGCCTTGCGAAATTACTATTCAGTTCGCTAATGAATTAATTCTAAATTAATTCGTTTGCCCGAATTAAAATCCGATTTTAATTCCGCGTCGAAATCTAATTTCGTTTAATAATATATCGAATATATTATTTTATCGATTAATTCCAGATTAATCGATCTCTCTCTCTCTCCTAATAAGGCATTTTATCCAAGATAAAGTTTCTCCGTTATTAATCCAAGATTAATAAAGTTCGAATCAAACATCATAGGTGAATCTTCAGGAAGCGACCCAAGAGATCTCCGGATATGTTGGCAGTAAATACGGTCGTGGATAATCCAAACACGTACGTACCTCGTACTACGTTTTTACCGATTTACAAGACAAGGTTGGCTTCTAGCAAAGCGCCATGCCTACCCAATTCTCCAGAAATATTCTTACTGGAATATTAGATCTATATCAAGCGTAGTATACCGTAGTATTGCGTACATCGATCCAGTATCGGACGATCATGTTAGGCCTGGGGCTGGAAATGTGTCTGCCCCGTACGAAACATATATCGGACATCAAGCAACTAGTCTCTTTAAATCGGCAATACTGACCTAGTCATATTGTCCCGACGGTTGCAACCTTTTATAGAGCACTAGTTCTGTATCCTGCGCGATCATCAACTCCATATGTCTGAAGTGACACTTCCATCTTGACATCACACCCAGTGCACTACGATTCCTGATAAACCCAGAAGAGGTGAACACAGAACCAGTTAAGGTCCCCCAACCACCAAAACCAAAGTTTACCTATTGTCGCAAGTACTAGCGATGCAAGTCTCAGGTTAAGACCATATACACCTACCCTGATGCGGCCTCCCATAGACACGCAGACATACTACCAATGGGATTCCGCGGGGTCTATCCAGAGCGAAGCTGTTTTCCGTACCATCGGTAAAAACACAACCTCCTATCGCACTTGCATAAGTATCCTATACTTAAATATATGAGAACTATGCCGTTGTGCCCTCACAACATGCACAAGTGCAATACTAGTCTATTCCGCATTATCGATGTCCGATCTCGATAATACTCCGACTAGGGATATTTAATGATTTAAACCTTTATGTATTGATACTGTCTCATATCATCTCAATACGGAATTAATCATATGGACTTTCGCCATTTATATATCAAAGTAAATAAATTACAAAACGGCAAAAGACAATTTCATTATCACATAGTTAATTTTGTACAATAATACAATATCATTTACAAAACAGTGACGCTATGGGTCATAATGTCTAACAATCTCCATCTGACTGGAAGTGATACTTCCTTCTTGACATCAATCCACTACACTACGACTCTCTGTAAACCCATAAGTGGTGTACGCAGAAACCGGTTTAAAGCCCTTGTACCACCAAGACCAAAGTCATACCGATTATCGCAAGTATTAGCGATGCAAGTCTCAGGTTAACGACTATACACACCTACCTTGATTTCGGCCTCCCATAGACACTAGTCATAATACCAATGGGATTCCGAATGTCTATCCAGAGCGAAGTGTTTCCCGTACATCGGTGAAACACGACATCCTATGCACTTGCATTAGTATCCAATACTTATATATATGAGAACTATGCGGTGTGCCCTCACAACCACACAAGTGCAATACTAGCCTATTCCGCATTATCGATGTCCAGTCTCGATAATACTCGGCTAGGGAATTAAATGATTAAATCCCTTCGGGGACCGATAATGTCTCATATCATTCTCAGTCCAGGAAATAATCATAGGGACCTCTCTTCATTTATTATTATATGGTGATCTAATCACAATGATGAGAGTGCAATTTTCCTTGTCACATAGTTATAATTTGCTACACACAACACACTGATCTGTGCAAATAGTGCCGCTATGGGTCATTTTGTCAACACGGAAAAGGGGGGATGCTCCACAATTCCTCCAGTTCACAGGTTCACGCTTTCCTCGTGTTCCACTTGCTCAGCTATTGTTTTGACTCTGATTCGCTGCTGTTTGTCGCTCGCTTCTCTTTCGATGACATTTTCTGGTCACTATTTTGGTCTCGTTTTGGCACTGTTTTTTACGGTTTAAAGGGATGCTATTTAGATGGTGTTAAAGGCTGTGTGGGGTTACTGTTTTTGGTGTTTTGTTGGTGATTGGGCTGTTTTGAGTGTTGATTTTGGTGGTGGGTGTTTTGTGTCTCGGCTGTGTGTGTTTGATTTGTGAGGGTTGTGTATGTGAGTTTGGTTGTGTCAATGAGATTGGGTGTTTCTTGTGTGAATCAATTAAGGTCTTTTTCTTGTGTGAATCAACTATGGGTTTAGATGTGTGGATGAACTAGGAGGGTTCAAGGGTTGGAATTGGGTTCTTTTATAGGCAAATGGCTAGGGTTAAATCTTGCTGACAAGGAAATGATTTGGCATAAAGGTGAGATCTGATTTGGTGTCAAACAAGGAAATCCTAAGATTGAGGGGGGACAAAATTTGGCTAATTAGGAAGTTAATAAATTTAATTTGTGTTGTTTAGGCATAATATTTGTTAAGTTATGAATAATATATATTTGATTGGGAATATAATTGGTTGATTGATTTTAATTAGGCATGATTTTATTTGATGTTTTATTTAGTTT
>SKCR01011254.1:0-21759 GCA_019454045.1 Zanthoxylum bungeanum | reverse complement strand
ACTTTGGCAACAAACCAATGCCAATTTTGGATCTTGAACAAGAATCATTCAACTGAAGGATAATCGCTTAATATAGATTGAGGGATTTTTACGTAATTGGCAACCAATTTATTATCTTTGTTAGGTCTCATCATCATACACCCTTAAGCATGCTTCTAAAACATCATAAAGCCGTAAAGTAAATTAATAGTGATATGCGGATGGATATAAAAAAAACTTGTTCCTAGAACAAATCACTCCATTTCCTCTCCCCGCTAGCACTATTCTACTTGTACCCAATTACATAATACAATAAGGGAACCTCATTTACATTGAGGGGAATTAGGTGAGAAGAGAATACAAAGAGATAAAAGAGATAAGGCTGGACACGCAGGTCCAATTTATAAATTCTAAATTTACAATAATTTCTAAAATTACCCTTTCCCTTCTAATATCCATCCGATATTCACTATTCATTCATCACATACATATATATTCAATCAAGACATGCTATACAACCAATCTAATCCAATTAATTAGTCTTTGTTTAAGTGATCATCCAATGTTCAAACAACGGTTTGATTTTGCGCGAGTCCAACTCGTTTGAGAATAAGTACATAAGGTACGAATTCACGAATTATATCGAACTACTCGTTAAATCCAATTTAAGTCATATTCAATACTAATTCAATTTTTAATTCCAAATTAAATGTTTACACTTTTAATGTGCTTTTAAAGACTTAGATTCTAAATCTAATCTAATTGGGTCTCCAAGCCCAACTAACATCCAATGTTTGTTTAATTAAAGTCCGATGGGCTTTCAATTGATTTATTAAGGCTTGGGCTTTGGTCAATGTGGGTCAAACCCAATTACCAAGCCCAAATAAGGAATCACCCTTAAATGCCATAAAATCAATTTCGAGCCCATAAGGCCCAATTAAACATTAAAGCCCATTTTACTATATTTGGACTTAATGGAGTGATTTAAGCCCAAATTGGATCCAATCCTTTTGGCCCAAATCTACTTGGCCCAACCAAGCCCATTATGCCCAAATATAATAATACAAGCCCAATTTTACAATTAAGCCCATTTATTAAATTTTAATATTCCAAATTTTAAAATTCAATTAATTAAAGTGTAAATCCATGATTAATTCATTAAACCAAATATTTCCAAAACATCAATTTAATTTATTAATCATCACTTGTTCAAAACACATGTCCAACATTTATTTGAACAAAAAATCAAGTCCTTTTACATGTCTTTTGCATTCGGCCAAGGGGAAATTTTTTGGTTCGATTTGTTTTTCAATCCGATTGAATCACTAATCTACGTCCCGTATATGTTTTAAGTCATCTAATGAACTTGTACACAAAAAATTCCAATCCAGTGCAAGGACCTCCACATTCGGCCAAAGCAACAATTTTGGGGAAAAATCATCCAATGCATTTTTCTCAAAATTGATCATGTATAACATCATATTACATACATATAAGCATACTTAATCATCAAATTTCACAAGAACATGCTTCAATCAATTTTACCCAAATTAACCCTAATGTATTTCATGCTTAAACATGGCTCCATGATACCATTGTTGGTTTCTATTATTAGTCCCAAAGAAAGTATAAGCGAATGAAACACATTATTTATATATGTAAAACTTGAAGCATGGCGGAATCATACTTACAAAGCTTGTGATGAAAAATGATGAAGAAAATCCTTGAGTCTTCAAGGTGGAAACTTTCGGCCAAGAAGAAGTGAAGAAGAAGCTTCAAGCCTTTTAGTATTCCAAGCTCCAAGGTTGTTTCCCTATCACCTCCTTTGATCCTTCATTGTGCTAGCAAATGGAGAAAATGAAAAAATATTTTTCTTGCCTGTGGAAGCTCACGGCGTGAGCAAGAGAAGAGGGAGAGAAGGCTTTTTGTATTCTATTCTTTTCTCTTTCTTATTTCCAAAAAAACAGGAGAGATATGATAATAATTACCAAAATATTTGGTAAATACCTTTCCAAAAGGTAAAAACGTTTTCCCTCCAAAAAGCCATTAAATGGCCTCACCTACTTACATCGTGAACAGTGACAATGTGTCACTCAATAAAGGTGACTTGTGACATCCATCAACTAGTCATGTCAAGTGATGAGACTTCGCGATGTGACTTGCGGGTCCCACTCGTTTCAAATACGAATGTGTCCCCAAACACTTTCGGGCTCGGTTTCGCTAATTCCGAATTAACGAATTTCCGTCGCGACATAAATTAAATAATTATGCCTAGCGAAATACTATTCACATCGCTAACGAATTAATTCTAAATTAATTCGTTTTCCCGAATTAAATCCGATTTTAATTCCGCGTCGAAATCTAATTTCATTTAATATTTCGAATATATTATTTTATCGATTAATTCCAAATTAATCGTTCTCTCTCCTAATTAGGCATTTTATCCAAGATAAAGTTTCTCCGTAATTAATCCAAGATTAATAAAGTTCGAATCAAACATCATAGGTGAATCTTCAGGAAGCGACCCAAGAGATCTCCGGATATGTTGGCAGTAAATACGGTCGTCGGATAATCCGAACACGTACGTACCTCGTACTACGTTTTTACCGATTTACAAGACAAGGTTGGCTTCTAGCAAAGCGCCATGCCTACCCAATTCTCCAGAAATATTCTTATTGGAATATTAGATCTTTATCAAGCGTAGTATACCGTAGTATCGCGTACATCGATCCAGTATCGGACGATCACATGTTAGGCCTGGGGCTGGAAATGTGTCTGCCCCGTACGAAACATATATCGGATATAAAACAACTAGTCTCTTTAAATCGGACAATCCTGACCTGGTCATATTGTCCCGACGGTTGCAACCTTTTATAGAGTACTAGTTCTGTATCCTGCGTGATCATCATCTCCATATGTCTGAAGTGATACTTCCATCTTGACATCACATCCAGTACACTACGATTCTCGATAAACCCAGAAGAGGTGTACACAGAACCGGTTAAAGCCCCGAACCACCAAAACCAAGTTTACCGATTGTCGCAAGTACTAGCGATGCAAGTCTCAGGTTAAGACCATATACACCTACCCTGATGCGGTCCCATAGACACGCAGACATATTACCAATGGGATTCCGCAGGGGTCTATCCAGAGCGAAGCTGTTTTCCGTACCATCGGTAAAACACAACCTCCTATCGCACTTGCATAAGTATCTAATACTTAAATATATGAGAACTATGCCGTTGTGCCATCACAACGCGCACAAGTGCAATACTAGTCTATTCCGCATTATCGATGTCCGATCTCGATAATACTATGACTAGGGATATTTAATGATTAAACCTTTTATATTGATACTGTCTCATATCATATTAATACGGAACTAATCATATGGACTTTTGCCATTAATATATCAAAGTAAATAATTTACAAAACGGTAAAAGGCAATTTCATTATCACATAGTCAATTTTGTACAATAATACAATATCATTTACAAAACAGTGACGCTATGGGTCATAATGTCTAACAAATCATTCCTATATGCAAATTGGTAAAACAGAATCTTTGGATTATAAATCAAAAGATAATAAGGAATATCAACCATCAATTGTATTAAACATTAAAAAGTACTTAGGAATCAACAACATGAACATACAAACTTAAATACAAGAGTTCATCATTATCTTTGCCTAGGAGATTAGTTCTCCATGTAGAAGAGAGATATAGACCTTAGATTTGCCTATGAGATTATTTCTCCATGTAGAAGAGATATATATCATTGATAGATCGGAGAGATGTCATGTCGGCTTGAAGTTCTTCTTTCTTCTATCTCGAAATTGTGTTTGTTGCTCTTTATTGTGTGTTTCTTCTATATTTTTCTCCTCTTTTCTCCCCTAGGGTTTTGGACGAGATTGGGTTTATATAGAGAAGTCTTAGAGGCTTTATTTGCGTAAAAAATGAACAAAGCAAAAACCCTATAAAATGTTTATGTGTCGCGACGCGTGGCCATTACGCATCGCGACGCGTGGCCGTAGCTTTGCAGGATAATGATTCCTACATTTCTGCTCATTTCCTGCGTGCTTTCGATGTGTCCGTAAGGTCCCGAAACACTTACAATTGCTCCAATATCCATATTTCATTGCTTCCTAATAACAAAGCACAAAATAAACTATAATTAAGATTAAACACATGATAATCAATTCGAATTAGCGATGTTCACAATACATTTCATGCACTTATCAATCTCGTTCTGTCTCTCCACTTCTCTTTGTCTATGGTAGCCTCAAACATCTGTACCTCATTCATTTTTTTCCCTTATAGTTTTCTCATTCTCTTTTACTCCATTAAATGGATATTCTTAGAATTTTATTATCTAGTTTCATAACGTATCTTGAACTTTTGCTAATAAACTAGGATGATTAAGGAAAGATTTTCACTTGAATAAAGAATACAATTACTTTCACAAGGAAGGATATTCGAATAACTTTGGAAATTCTTACTAACCTTTCTATAGGGCTTGATGATGTACTTGAGGATCAGATACTGGAAATTCTTACTAACCTTTCTATAGTAGATACCTGAGCATACTACGTATACAAGACCCCAACACTCTACCCACTACAGTCAGTGACTCCTTAGACCATGCTCTATACCCATCTTTGTAACATCCCCCTCCAAGAGATGCTACCCGGCAGGGAATATGATGTACTATCCTCCTAAGCCTGTCACTATGATCATCAATACTAGTACATCTCAAGTACAACTCATGCATATGGACCATTGCCCAACTCATCGACATAAATTGTATTTTAATAATCATAACCATATACATAATGACATTTTATTTTACCACTATGCCAATGGACATCTTAAACATATACAACGACTAATACGAACATATGCATGTAACTTTACTTGGACTCTGACTGAGTTAAACTTCTGACTCGACCTGGTGGTCCCAAACACCCTAGTGACTACCAACAGTATCCATCATCCCAAGCTCAACCTCCAGGTAACCTACAAAATAAAGAAACTGGGAGTGGGGGTTAGATCGTTTGAACGACCTAGTGAGTGGACAATTTTAAAATTAAAACTGAAATGCTTTGCAAAACATTCATTTACTGAAATAAAAATCGTCTCAAGGAGAATGAATATTTTCTAAAAAACAAATCGCTTTCTGTGAATATTTCTAGTAACATTTCTTTCTGTAAAATTCTGAATTTCTTATAAAACTGTTTCTTGTAAAAGCTTTTTTTTTACAAAACCATCATTCTGAAAACCATGTCTTTGAGTATCTGTAGAAAACCTGACACATGGGGCGTTACGTATCACCGTCTCCCATACGCCTAAACTAGTGGTCTTGAGGCATTACGTATTGCCATCCCCCAAGCCACTGAACTGGAGCCATGTGTGCAAACCCATGCCATTGGGGCATTACGTATCACCATCCCCCAATGCATGTTACTATCCTGTCCCTGAATCTAGGATCTAGGGGCATTTACGTCTCGCCTTACCAGCCCTAAAATCTAGATCTAGGGGCGTTACGTATCGTCATCCCCTAGTCATGCTCTACATATGCATATGTTATATCCGTCAATTCCAATATATGTACCAAGTTACATCTGAGGTGAGTTTTTCCCCCATGCCTACAAAATCACAAAATCATACTTTGAAATCAATCTTTCTAAAACATTTCTCAAATAATACTTTCTCAAAGCATTATTGAAAATAAACTTGGCTAACGCCCTAAATGCAGAAAAATAAGTTTCGATTCATAAACATATAAGTAAATACAGTTTGAGAAAAATGGTCCACATCAGAGAATTTGGAATCTGGCTGGTATTTCCTCCCTTTGTCGATGAGAATTACGGTTCTTGCCGATAATCTAAAATCAATAGACTTGGTTAGCATATAAGTCGTGAATTATGTTTCGAAACTTGGCTAAGCTTCTTAATTCTACTAACTATTATCTCTACATGATGTATCATGCTTGTGACGTGGTGTAATGCGTATACATGTGCCGAAATGAGATTCTAAGGGTGGCCTCTAACATCACAAGTTGAAACTAAAATGATATGAAATTTTTTTGTACCGCGTCGTGAAGTGAGGTCTGCCGCATCGCGACACCCATACAAGTAGAGCCAGGCAGAAAGCATGTTCTATTTCACGTCGTGACACCAGAGGTTGAGCGTCGAGACATTACTCTTGCTTCATGACTTGCTACTCGAGTGTTGCAACCCCCTCACTTTTAGACCCAAAATAGAGAGCATTCACATGCTCAGCGTCGCGATGCCAGCCCAAACGTGTCGCGACGCTATCTAATTTTCAGGGGCCAAAAATCAATTCTCCATGTCACTGCCCAAGGCAATTCCAACACACCCATCTACACTTCAACATGTTAGAACATCATTCATTATAAATTATAATTCCCCAACACATCCACATACAAATGGCCAATAGTTTATTTTTCCACTTTAAAACATTCCAACATGACCAAACAAAATTTATATCTTACATCATTCCAACACTTGGATAAAAATCATTCAACAACAATGGTAACAATAATAACCCCAACACGAAAGTTGTTGGTCTTGGTCTTAGCTTTCTGACGGTATAAAGTTCATAAATATCGGAGATCGTATGAAGAAATTATGATCGAAATACTAAGGGTTGTTCGTAATGGAACATCAGACAAATTTCATATCGGAATTGCGAGGAATTTGATAAATGTGTTGGACAATTATGACCCATAGCGTCACTATTTGTACAGATCATAGTGTTGTTGTACAAATTAACTATGTGACAAATGAGATTGCTCTCTTATCATTTGTGATTAGATCACCAAGATATATAAATGATAGGAGGTCCCTGTGATTTATTCCTGGATTGAGAATGATATGAGACAGTATCAGTCCACGAAGGATAAATCATTAAATATCCCTAGTCAGAGTATTATCGAGATTGGACATCGATAAATACGTAAAAGACTAGTATTACACTTGTGCGCGTTGTGAGGGCATAACGACATAGTTCTCATATATTTGGGTATAGGATACTCCTGCAAGTGTAATAGGAGGTTGTGTTTTACCGATGGTACGGGAAACAGCTTCGCTCTGGATAGACCCCCTCGGAATTCCATTGGTAGTATGACTATGTGTCTATGGAAGTCGGAAATCAGGGTAGGTGTATATGGTCTTAACCTGAGACTTGCACCGCTAATACTTGTGACAATCAATATACTTTGGTTTTGGTCGTCCAGGGCTTTAACAGGTTCTGTGTACGCCTCTGCTGGGTATATTGAGAATCGTAGTGTGTTGGGTGTGATGTCAAAACGGAAGTGTCACTCCAGTCATATGGAGATGATGGTCACGTAGGATACGGTACTGGTTCTCTTATGTACTGCAGTCATCGGGATAAAATGATAAGGTCAGGTTTATCCGATTATAGAGACTAGTTACCAGACATCCGACATGTGCTTCGTACGGGGCAGACACAATTCCAACCCCAGGCCTAGCACGTGATCATCTGATACTGGATCGAAATACGCAATACCACGTATACTACGCCTGATATAGATCGCTTATTCCTTTAAGCATGTTTTGGAGAATTGGGTAGGCATGACACTTTGCTAGAAGCCAACCTTGCCTTGTAGATCGGAAAAACGTCGTACTTGGTACGTACGTGTTCGGATAGTCCGACAACCGTATTTACTGCCAACATATCTGGGGATCTCATGGGTCGCTTCCGAAGATTCACCGATGACGTATGACTCGCACTTTATTAATCTGGGATTAATTGGATGAGAGAGAAAATTAGTCTGGGATTAATTACGGAGATATTTTATCTGGGGATAAAATATCATTTAAAGAGAGAGAACGATTAATTTGGAATTAATCGATAAATTAATATATTCGATATATTGAACGAAATTGGATTTCGACGCGGAATTGAAATTAGATTTTAATTCGGTCGAACGAGTTAATTTAGAATTAATTCGTTAGCGACGTGAATAGTAATTATGCTTGGCATGATTATTTAATTAAATTAGATTTAATTACGTCGCAACGGAAAATTTGTTAATTTGGAATTAACGAACCCGAGCCCGGGATTGTTTGCGAGCGCATTCACATTTCGAATTCGAGTGCGGCACGCAAGTCAAATCAAGCATCAAATCATTAGTCGCATCAAGCCTCAAATCATTAGTCACTTTGAGTGATGTGACAACTTGTCACATTGATTGATTGATTGATGTGAGTTGATGGTAGTTGTTGGAATGGTTGTTGGATTTGATTATTTGACTTTTGGAAAGCCAAATATTTGGTAAATCCTTTATTTATTTTTTGAAAATATATATTGTGTATTAGATACACATTTTAACCAATTAACACTCATCTCTCTCTTGCATCTTTCTTCCTTCATTCACGCCCATGAGGGCTGTTTTCTTACTTCTGGTTTGGCTCACTGCCGAGAACAGTAAGAGAAGAAATTAAGTGATTTTGTTGCAAAATCATAGTGCTAGCACACTCTAGGAGACATACGAAGGTGATAGGGAAACCCACCCGCGAGCTTGGAATACCATTCGAAAGCTTGGAGCTTGGATTCTTGAAGATTGAAGCCGAAAATGGGGACTCCAAATCAGCTCACTGCCGAGAGCATGGAGAGGGCATAAACCATATTTTTGTCTTCATTCGCGTCGCTCAACCGATCATTGTGAGTATTTTGCAACTCCCTCGTTGTATTCGCACTTATTTTCATTGCTTGAAATGATTTTGGGAAGCTTAGAAAACCCAACAAAATGTCCCAAAAGTCATTTCATGAGTGTATATATGTTCGAACATGATTTATATCATGTATCATGCATCCATAACAGTCATCACAATTACCGAGGTGTTATAAGTATAGATAGAGATAACCGGAAGAAAACTCAATGCCCATAGTGATATATTCTGAGACATATATAGCGAACATTAAAAGATAGATTACCTAGAAAAGATCCAGGGAAGTTTCCGAAGATTGAAAGAAAGAACCTGACATGACCCTAGATAGACAAGTTTGTAGTACCAGTAAGAACCCACAGATCGGACCAATGTCAATGGAAATCCTTGTAAATTTAAAGAGTATAGACCATGAGAATGGAGATATTCAAAAGTTGGCAAGAGTATCGGTATGGACGGTCAGATTAAGTGTTATAGCCGCAGCCTATGACAAGAGCACATATTTAAAAATAGCCAAAAAGGATGAATCATCATTAGTCTTGGTAGCATAACTTAGAGCCAAGAGAAAAGTTATTTGAATAGATAATATAGAAGAATGCAGGAAATAATAAGGAGGTTCAGTATAGATAGTAACACATATATACGTAACTTAAGGACATCAAAAGAAATGAAGACCGCATGATGGTTGATAAAGGTTGAGAAAACTTAAGACATGAAAAAATAGAATAGATCCCAATAGAATGAACGATAACCCTTCTGTTCAGTAACCCGAGCTTAGTAAGTGTATAGACACTTAATAGTCCATCACTGAACCTAAACCAATAATAATAACGAATATTCACATATCTCTACGAAACACATATAGTTACCCTTCAAGATAGAGCCTAGAAAAAAATTTAACAAGTCAAGGAGAAAACCTAACGGGACATATAAATTGTGAGACAGCAAGACAACCAAACCAAGAAGTTTAGCAGAACCTAGATCAGAATCATAAGAGAATGATAGTCTGTATGAGATAGAGTAGTTTAAATTCGCCATAAGCCAAGCTAAAATTTAAAGTAACAATCAAACCCATTATGGAAGCGTGGCCCCAAAGAAGATAAAAGTTCAAAGAAGTAAAAGAATCAAAGAGAGAGCAATCCTTAAAAATTAAGGTATATGACCTATTAAAAGCCCCATTACACTACGATGGAAGAACAAGTAGCACATGAATCAAAATAATAGTAGAGGTACTTTAACCGATCAAGGTTGATGAAGAGCTTCCAGGGATGTATCGACTTAAGAGGATTAAAGAAACATAGACTAGTAGGAAGAATTACAGAGGCAGCGTGATAGAATTTTCAGAGAGCATGAACCTAGATGAGGTTCTCAATAAGGGGTAATATGATCGATAGATGGAAAACAATCAAAAGTAAAGTTGAAAGGGATAATTCAGTTAGATCATAGTAATAGTACTCTAAGTAGGAGCCAACACCAGATATGCAAATAAAAGAGTCCTAGGATTATAAATAAGCCGCATGTGCAATTGCAACACAGGTAGCTAGTGTGACCACTACAACCGGAAAGGCTTCAGTACCAATCCCCACTATCCTAACCCTCATTAGATAATAGTAGCAAATGAAGACCTCGATGTTCGCCTTAAGATACTCCCAGAAACAAAGGAATGAGTAGTGAAAGGAGACCGAAACATAAAACCTTCAGATATAGTACAAGAGCATAATAGAAGAGGAAAATAGCTCTAAGTAGAAGATTTAGAAGAGAAGTTTTCTAGATGAAATAATGAAGAGAGAAAGTATTAGTCAAGTAATGACGGAATACAAAAGAACCAGCATTAGACATAATTAAGGACATGTAAAAGATGATATCATTCGGATGGGGAGACAAAGACATAGACCACAGAGGTTCTAAGTATAAAATAGAGCATGAAAGAAGACAAAAATGACAACAAGTAAAATATTTGGAGGTAGAATTGTTGAGATAAGGCGATAATAGAAAAAATATTAGAAAAACAATGACGGAGGTGCATAGGTGCTAAGATAAACTTTCGATGGTTAAGTTCAGTAGTACTACGGAATAGCAAACTTTCTTAGTGTCAAGATAAAACTAGAATTCCATCAGATAGGAAACGAAAGGAAGGTAACGAGTATATCCCATAAGTTCCCATGCAAGATACCTAGTTGAGAGACAAGGCAAAGTTTGACTTGGAACATAATTATTGAGGTATAACATAGAGATGGCCAAAGAAACTAGGTATACGAATATTGTTGAGACGAGGACAACACCCGATAGAATAAGACTATAGGAATAACTTGAAGTAGAATATTCTTAAGTGCAATCAGGCAAAGAGAACAAGCCTGTGTAAATGATAGTTAACCAGATTTATAGTAGAAAGGAATTCAAAGATACGAAAGAGTGTGAACATTAACTAGAATCGAGTCGCCAGCATCGACAATAATAGTAAAAGACACATGGCATCAGTACGATTTGGGTATCAATATACTTCTTAGTGATCAGATTGTAGATTAATGATTCAATTGGAGTAGTTATGGGTACGACTGTATTAGTACTTGTGCATCACATTCAGTCATGACCTTCCAAGATAAGTGTGCTGAGGTAAAAGAAATAATAACAAGATGAATGATTGTCTGGGAAATCCTAGGAAGTATTAACTCATTAAAGAAAAAGAATGAGAAGAGGTGAAATACAGTCATAGGGTATCAGACAGAAAAAGTAATTCACGTAGGCACCAGTTCGAAGGAAACCTAAGTTCAGACTATAATAGATTGAGGACTTCTAGCACATATCTTGGATGTCGTGAAATGTAGAATGAGAGATAGATGAATTCATGAATAATAAGTTTCATGAAGGATTTACACCTCTATGTAGACAAGATATAGTATACAACCCTTGTTTCCACACGAGAAAAAAAGTTTCCAAAGGGTTAAGCTTTCAGCTATAAGAATCGAATAGAGTATACCAGAATAAGAGATTCCCAGAAGTCATAGTATTGAGTTCTTGAGTAGAAGAACAGGAAAGAAGTAAAGGAAATAATAGTAGTATAGACACAGACATCCTCGAACCAAGATAAACTTGCGAGTTTAACCTCAGAAGGGATTCGAGGACGAATCCTAATTAAGAGGGGAAGAATTTGTAACACCCGGTAATTCCGACTACTGTTACATTATCAAAGGCATGATACATGATATAAATCATGTTCAAGCATGTATGTGCTCATGAAATGACTTATGGGACATTCGGTAAATTACTCGCAATTCCGATAAGAAATTGACCGATATTTCACTCTGAATAGTATTTAGTATTTGGGCCATAACTTCTTCATACGATCTCCAATATTTATGAATTTTATACTGCCAGAAATTTGAGACAAAGATCTACAACGTTTCTGTTGAATATTTTTCCAAATTATAAGAAGAACTAGGTCGAATTTGGTTATTTCCCTAGACCTTCTACACATTGCGAAAATAAGAAATAAGAAAGGAATTCCCCTTCCAACCCAAGCCCATTACTTTTCTCACTTGGCCCAATAGCCCTAAATATCTTCCAAGCCCCTAGACTCCTCTAGAAAGAACTAAATTAATCAAGAATAACAATAAAAGTCATTAGTCCCTAGTATAAAAAGGAAGAACTATTCATTCATCATGAAATTTTTTTGAGAAAGGAAGAAAACATGGAAAGGGGAGAGGAAGAAGAAATAATAAAGGAAGAAGAGAGAGACATTTTCTTGCCAAAATTAAAGAAGAGTCAATGCAAACCAATCTCCAACAAGCTAGGAAGAAGGATATCAAGCCTAGAAGACTTGAATTGTGAAGAAAATCAAGTGAAATGAGGTAAGGAAATCTTAACCCAAAACTTGGATTGTGGAATTTTAATGGTTTGATGCTATGTTTGGTATACTAGAGAGTGCATTTAGGTGGATAATAAACAAGGAAATTGATTGTGTTATGAAATGTCTAAATTTTTGGAAATCCAAGATGTTGAGTTAAAACAAGAGTAATGAGAATTAAAGAATGGTTTTGATGATGGTATATTGATATAGGATGTGTGAATATGGAAGTTTAAAGAGTAGCTTGTGTAAAGGTTATAGTGTGGAAGTGTTGAAAATGCATTGGGATAAAATAGACATTGGAGAGTTGATGTTGGGGCCTAAAAACAGGCGAGCATCGCGACGCCAACAGGATAGAGTCACGACGCGTAAGAATCAAAAGCTCATTGCCTCGGGCCTGGCTGTATGAGTGTCGCAATGAGCATTAGACGTCGCGACACGTGATAAGCAGAGGCTCAGTCTTAGGTCTAATCTGATGGGTGTTGCGACGCGTAGTGTCTGGCATCGTGACACGAAACAGAGCATGCTCTCTGCCTAGGCCTGCTTGCACGAGCGTCGCGATGCGCCAGACCTAGCGTCGTGACGCGATACCAAAATAAAATACTGAGGCTAAGGGATCCACTCTTGATATTTCAAATATAGAGAAATCTTACTTTTTATAATATATAAATTGTCATTATTACTCAGTTAATTTATTTCAAGATTTAATTTTGTCAAAACATATAAAATCATCCATAAAGGTGGCGATAAAGTTTGTCTATAACTAGTCCAAATAAGTACTCAATTATGTCAGAACATATAAAACTATCCATAAAAGTGGTGATACGATTTGTCGATAATTAGTTCAGATTTAAATTAGTCTGTCATATAATATGAGAGTGAAATATTAACTGTGCCAACTAAGATGAGATTGTTTACAGCGAATCAAGACACCCACAAATAAAAGAGAAGATTAAATATTAGTGTTCATATTACAATTTATATATTATACCGTAAGTAAGATTAATCTATGTTCTCATATTAAGAGTTTCACCTTTACCCCAACAGAATATAATTGGCTACTCATGCTTTGAATAAAAATACACATAATTTTATTAAATAAAAAAAAAGAAATTACAACAAAAGAAATACAACACACAAGACACTTTCTATTAAATTATCAAAAAAACTATGAAGAAGCATGAATTCTAAAGTGCCGAGCATCATCTATTTATAGAGGTGACTCAGCACCTCTACAAAACTTTCCTAATTCAGATTGCATGTAAATTTCAATATATGGGGACCATCCACAACATTGTCTACAATAATGACAACAAGAAATAACAATTGCATGTGAATTGATAAAGCATTTCAACTGCACCAACGTCAGCCCTTGTCTGAATTGCTTGTCATTTATGAAGGCCCCATCTCCATGCCAAGTTACTTTGTTCACACAAAGTAACTTCTCTAATATCATCATACTATCATATCATAATTTCATCGTTACTGTCAGCATCCATACTATCATTACGATTCTTTTTGACCAAGTAAATATTGCGCTTGATGTGCCCAGGTGGCCCAACTTTATTCTTCATTAATATTTTACCTATATAAGAAATAAAAATTACAATAAAAATATAAAATATAAATTTAATTATTATGTTACAAATATGTCAGTTTAAGAAAATTAATGAATTTACAAGTGTGAAAATAATTAATTTTTCTTTTAATAAATATACACTTTTTAGTATTTATTATACCCTCAATCAATTTATTACTGGTCCCTAGTAATTTAAGCGAAAACTTAAAAGAAAATTCTTATCCAGGTTAGTTATTGTTTTCTTTCTTTTTAAATTATCAAATAAGTAAATTCTCGTGTACTATTTACCATTTTTCCATACACACATGAGGCAACGTATCAGTCATTTTATTACGCCCACAATATTCATAGGTCTTGTTGAACAAAGAGTAATATTTTTATCCTAAAGTTATATATGAATTTACAACTTTTTGGAAATGACAGTTTATTTATATAAAAAATAGTTTTTTTTTTTTTGGAAATAATACATCATCAACTCTTGTAACGAACTTTGGGTCAGTGACTCATAAACTAGTTGGCTTTAGGGCACTAGGTATTAAGACACCCATATAGACTTAATTGCTTAGATCTTAGATGTTAAAAAGAAAAAGTGTTTGATTTCCTTAAGCTTTCTCCTTAACCCATGTAACGAGCTTTGTGCTAGTGACTCCTAAACCAGTTGGCTTTAGGGCATTAAATGTTAAAACACACATACAGACTTAATTACTCAAGTTGGAGAGGAAACGAAATCGAACTTATTCAATTATTATTATTTTATTATTATTTTTTTAAATAACAATTAGTGCTTACTTAGGCAAGATGTTCGGTAATTAAGTAAAAGTTTAATTGTTATTAGTATCATTTTTTTTCAAACCAACTCAACCCTACCGTTTTACATGAATAATCACTAATTGCTGAGGCAAGATATCCAGTTACTAAGTCAAAGCTTGATTAGTTTTTTTTTTAAATCAAATTCCACTGCCTTTACCAAGTAAAAGCTTAATTGTTATCATTACCATTTTTTTCAAACCAACTCAAGCATACCGTTTTACATGAACAATCAGTGCTTGCTGATGCAAGATGTTCAGTTACTAAGTAAAAGCTTGATTAATTTTTTGAATCAAATTCCACCATCTTTAGGTGGTACCTCCAACAAACTAGAGAACTAAATATTACAAAAATTTCACTTACAACCCACGATCATATGTTACCGTGTACGTTAATAATATTTGTCAAATGAGCGTATGGAAATCCAATTAAATCAATATTAAAGAGAATTCATAAATTTGAATGATTCAAAAAGAAAGAAAAAAAATAACTTGTTACGAAACACACTGAGATGCGTCTTAGGAGCGAAAACTCCTTACAATATTATCTCTGAACAACAATTCCACATGATTAGTCAAAACGTTTGTTGTTGGTCTATGTGTAGTTTTTTTTTAAATAAACAAAATAATAACAGCACAAAAATAATTTTTTTACACACAAAACAATAATTTTTTTTTTAAAAAAAGCAACACAAAAATAAAAGTATTTTTTTTAAAGAACAATATAAAAACGAAAATTATCTAGTTAACTATTCATTCCCCCAACCAAATTGAGACATTGTCCCCAAATGTCTGAATAAGAAAAAACAGAGTTTAGAAGACATCACCTGATTAGTGTGGAAAATACAATTGAATCAACATCACTACTATTAAACAAAAATATGTTACAGATTAAGATTCAATTCCATTATGCGCTTCTAGCCATGATCGTTACCTGACTTGTCCAACTTGGAAAGAATTGGGTCAATTCTCGGTTCAAAAGCTAACAATTGGTTGATTAATTCATCAACTTTTCTTATAGTAAGAACAATATCTTTTGCCTGTTTCAAAATGAACCCGAGTCTTTTAATATCCTCAAGAAATGCTGGAAAAATTGAAAAAATGATCTACATTAAGTAGTCCAATGAGTTTTCAGTGAATGTTCAAATTTAACAATGACACAACTGTAAATATTTCTTCCAACGTGCCCAGCCCACCTGTTAAAGCAATAAAAACATCAACATGATTAATCATGTCAGTAAGTCTTTCAGACATACCTGAGATAATGTATTCTTATCCATTTATTTTTCTGATGAGGTTTCCGTCTACCAAAGTCTTTGGGATGATTCTTAAAACTTGACTGCCTCCTTCTTGCATGGCCTTTAAAACACATCCCATCAATCCAAGATTGCCACTGCCATAACTCTACCCAGTTCTTTGGCGGCCTCAATAAATTATGATTAATTCCAGAGATAGATTCATAAAATGCACAGATATTAGTGACTTGTCGTCTTGAAGTTTTCTCAATTTTAGTGCTCTCTCTTATTCGGATGTGTTGAAGAGAGAAATGATGAGTTGTATTTATAGATCCTGAAAAAGGATGCTAATAAATACACTAGTATCTGTAAAATGAAAATTATCGAATGAACATTAAAATAGATCGTGAAAGTCAAAAAGGTTAGATACTGTCGGAAAAATTAAAGTAAAGGAAATCAAAATGGTAAATTAAATTAAATTGAAACAATAATTTAAAGTAGAAGAAATCAAAACAATAAATTGAAATAATATGCACTGGTAGTTGTGATTATAGCTCACATATTCCCTGGTTTTACGTCTAGTAACGACTTAAACGCACTCTATAGGTCGGAGATATGTTTCACATCTAATTTTCTTACAAATTGGCAAATATGGTCTTTTAAAGTCAGATTCCCAAGGCTATATTGTTGTCTTTCTTTTTGAAATTATATATGCAAATTACGAATCACTCTATGAACATGTCTACTAGGATGCGTCTCAAAAGTCAATGATATATCATCTAAAGACTCCTTACTCAAGCCATCTCTAATGAATTGAATTTTATCTTCCTGATTGTCAAAGACCATTCATAAAGAACGACAACGAGCGTTGCACATCCAACGTACACATTTATAACAAACACTTCCTAATTGTTTAGCTCTGGGTTTCTTAGCATATGTGCTTTTCTGTAAACCAGAAATATAAGAAATGAATGAGTCCGATAACTCACCTGTGAAGCGAACCATTGCTTCAATTACCTAATGAATATCACTAGGAATAATATTGATCATAAAAAACCTCATTCTTTTGGTGCGTGCTTTGTAAATTTTTATCAGAGCATTTTTGGGGAGAGAAGGAAAATGTTTGTGGAGTTTTGTGAGAGTTTTTTCATGACTTAATTATAGGGTATCAATAATTTGAGGAAACTGAAAGAACCGACTTAGAGTCATGATGTACCATTATCCGCTATTTAGCCAGGGTGCAAGACTTTGACAAAAAGAAAAATATTGCAAAGCACAAGAAAAAATGAAAATTAGACAAAAAGAAAAGAAAAGAAAATAACAACTTATAATACATCAATCACAGTACACTGGGTTTGAAAGGAAAATAGATTCTTGAAAATTTGAACACTCCAAAAATGATTTCTGATGTTGTCTATTTACTTTGAATACATCACCATCCCTATGATTTTTAATGTAAATACCTCCATATAATGTCCTTCACAATAAATGGGCCTCTCCATTTCGATTTCAATTTTCAAGGAAATAAATGAAGACTAGAAATATAAAGAAATTTTTTTTGACCAATTTCAAATATCTTTTCATGAAATTCGATTATCATGAAAGACCTTAGTTTTAGCTTTAAGAATTTTCGCATCTTATATGAATCATTATTTAACTCTTCAAGTTCATTTAATTGTATTTCATTTAATTGTAGTTTACATTCATGACTAGCATTTTCAATGTTTGAGTTGAATATTTTAATAGCCCAATACGCCTTATGCTTAAGTTCTATAGGAAAATGAACATGTTTTCGATAAACTAAACGATGTGGAGACATTCCCAAATACGTTTTCAAAGTTTTTCGATATGCCCAAAGTGCAACATTCATCCGAAGAGACCAATCTTTACGATTTAGGTTATTCCTTTTTTCCAAAATTTATTTGATTTCCCTATTTGCTAGTTCAACTTGACTATTTCTCTGAGGGTGATAGGAGGTAGAAACTTTATGTGTAATTCCATACTTTTCATTAAAGACTCAAAAGACTTGTTATAAAAGTGTTTACCTCCATCACTTATAATGGCCAGAAAGATTCTAAATCGACTTAAAATACTTTCCTTAAAAATTTAATCACAATTTTGTGAGCATTATTTCGACAAGGAATCGCCTCAACCTATTTTGAGGCTTAATCGACTTCAACTAAAATTTATAAAAATCCAAATAACAGTGGAAATGGACCCATGAACTCTATTCCCTAACAATCAAAGATTTCGATGACAATGATGAGATTTAAAGGCATCATATTTTTTTAAAAATGGATCCCAGCTTTTGACAATTTTCACAAGTTTTGCAGAAAACATGTGTATCTTTAAATAAGGTGGGCTAATAAAATCTACATTGTAAGATTTTTGCAGAGGTTTTTTTAGATGAGAAGTGACATTTCCATGCTTCTGAATGAAAAAACTTAATAACACTAATTATCTCATTGTCCGGCATACATCATCCGAAAATCCAATCAGGGCAATACTTGAACAGATATGGATTGTCCCAATATAATCTTTTGATTTTAGTAAAAAAACATTTCTTATCTTGATGGCTCTAGTTTGGGGGCATTTTTCCTGTTGCAAGAAAATTGACAATATTAGTGTACCGAGGTATTATATTTACATAAAATTAAAAATCATCTGGAAAGAGTCATTGATAGGAGTTGTGTCAATCGATGAGTCATTCGTTAGTCTCGATAAATGATCTACAACTACGTAGTCTCGATAAATGATCTGCAACTATATTCTCTGCTATTTTTTACCTTGATTGTAAGATTGAATTTCTTGAAGCAATAAAATATACCGTAGTAATCTTGACTTTGCATCCTGTTTAGAAATCAAATATCTAACACCAGCATGATCAGAATAAACAACAGTCGATGAACTAATTAAATATGATCGAAATTTTTCCAAAGTAAATATTACATCAAGTAGTTCTTTTTCTGTGGTAGTGTAATTCACTTGTGCACTGTTTAAAGTTCTACTTACATAATAAATTACATATGGCTTACATTTCTTTCTTTGTCATAATACTGCGCCAACTACATAGTCACTGGCATCACACATGAGCTCAAAAAACCAAGACTAATCATGAGATTACATGATAAGAGCAGAAGTTAAAAGATGAATAATCTTTTCAAATAATTTTTGACATTCTTTTGTCCATTTAACTATTTCATCTTTTAATAAGAGGTTACACATTGGTCTGGATATGGTACTAAAGTTTTTAATGAACCTCCTATAAAGTCATGCATGTCCTAAGAATTAATGGATTTCCCTGACTGTTTTTGGTGGTGGCAATTTAGAGATCACATTTATTTTTGTCTTGTGAACCTCAATATCTTTTGATGACACAACGTGACCCAAAATAATTCATGAATTTGTCATGAAATGGAATTTTCCCAGTATAACACAAATATTTTTTCTTCACATCTTTTCAAAATATTTTCCAAGTTATTCAAGTAATTATCAAATGAGTTCCCAAAAATAGTTATATCATCCATAAATATCTATAAATAATGTTCAACCATATCACTAAATATGTTTAACATGCATCGTTGGAATATTGCTGGTGTATTACAAAGTATAAATGATATTTTTCTAAATGCAAATGTTCCAAATGGACATGTGAATGTGGTCTTTTACTAGTCTTCTAATGCTATGAGAATTTGATAATAGCCTGAGTAACCATCAAGAAAGCAATAGTGTGGATGTCCTGCTATCATTTCCAAAATTTGGTCAAAAAACGGTAAAGAGAAATGATCTTTTCTACTGGCATAATTTAATTTTCTATAATCAATGCACATACGCCAACTAGATGGGATTCGAGTTTGATCCTCTACGATAGTTATTCCAGACTTTTAGGCACAACTTGTGTAAGACTTAATCACTTACTATCAGAGATAGGGTAGATAATATCTACAACAAGAAGTTTAAGGACTTCTATTTTTACCATTTCTTTCATGTGAGGATTTAATTTTCTTTGGGGTTGACGATATGTCATGATATTTCTTCTAAATGTATTTTATGTGTGCATATCAAAGGATTAATACATTTTATATCTTTTAAAATCCATACAATTGTCAGTTTATGTTCTCTCAATACTTTTAACAACTAACTTTCTTGATCACTTGTGAATGAGGAAGAAATTACCACAAGGTAAGTCTATTCATTTCCAAGAAATGCATACTTCAATCCTTCATGCAAAGTCTTTAATTCCAATTTGGGTGCTTCCTCATGTTTCTCTTATTCAAGTGTTCTTAGTTCCTCAAAATTTTACTTCCCTCCATCATCTTCTAGTCTATTTGTAGAATTAAATAATGAAAAATCATTAGAAATATCTGAATCTAATTGCGTACTTGATTTAAGAAATTTTTTTGTATAAATTTCCAAAGGGTCAGATAAATTCCCCTGAATATGTTCCTCTAAAATTAATTCAATTAGTTCTATTCTTACATTTTCACTATCCTCATTGTATAGTTGTTTGCACATATTAAAAGCATTAAGCTCCAATGTCATACTATCAAAGGACGAATTCATGATTCCATTCTTGCAATTAAAGTCTTAGTTGTTGTTAAAAATGAACGACCAAGTATTATAGTAATTGGTTTGTAACTGTCTGTTATAGTTCTGTTTCCAAGACAATAAAATCCATAGGATATATGAATTTATTGACTTGTGATAACACGTATTCCAAAATTCCTTTCGGTACTTTAAATGATCTATTGACAAGTAAAAGTGTAGCTGAAGTTGGTTTTAACTCGCCATTATTAAGTTTTTGGTAAATCAAAAATGGAAAAAAATTGACACTAGCTCCAAGATCAAGGGTCTTTGTATTTCAATGTATTATCGTTTGAGAGAATAGAACTAACATGTTCAACTAGAAAACTTTTCTTTTTTACCTGATGTTTTCTTTTAACAGTTCATAAGTCTTTCAGAAATTTGGCATATGATGGTATCTATTTAATGACATCTAACAAATGAATATTGACCTTTATCTGTTTGAATATTTCATAAATTTCTTTGTTTTCAATGCTTGAGGAAATGGAGGTGCATGTAAAAAATCGTTATTCTCAACAATATGTGTTGGTTCATCAACCACTTCCTTACCCTCTGAAGCTGACTCATTTTCAACTTTACGAGGTTCAAGAATAAGTCTTTGGATGACCTTACCACTGCGAAGAGTAATAACATATTTAACTTGTTCTATCTGTTGACTACCAGAACTATCATCGTAAGGGTTTTGATGATTTTTGGGTTATGGTTGTGGTTGTGCAAAAAATTTTCATTTCTTATGAATGGTTAATAAATATGTGATTTTGACAAAAGTATCTTGTAGATCATTCAATGTTTGCATATTTTAGCTATTGATGGCTTTTTATTTCTTAATAAATGCATGCATAGGGTTTTCCTAGGCGGTGGGACATATGGTGCATAATTATGAGAATTTTGGAAATTCTGGTGTACCTAGGGAGGTCGTTGTGATGGTTGTGCCTGGTTATAATTCCTTCATTTGAAGTTTGAGTGATTTCTCCAACCAGAAGTCTAGGTTTGGGTATATGGGTTTAGATTTTATCT
>SKCR01011253.1:0-21758 GCA_019454045.1 Zanthoxylum bungeanum | reverse complement strand
TAAACATCTTCAAGAGATAAAATCTAAACCCATATACCCAAACCTAGACTTCTGGTTGGAGAAATCACTCAAACTTCAAATGAAGGAATTATAACCAGGCACAACCATCACAACGACCTCCCTAGGTACACCAGAATTTCCAAAATTCTCATAATTATGCACCATATGTCCCACCGCCTAGGAAAACCCTATGCATGCATTTATTAAGAAATAAAAAGCCATCAATAGCTAAAATATGCAAACATTGAATGATCTACAAGATACTTTTGTCAAAATCACATATTTATTAACCATTCATAAGAAAGGAAATTTTTTTGCACAACCACAACCATAACCCAAAAATCATCAAAACCCTTACGATGATAGTTCTGGTAGTCAACAGATAGAACAAGTTAAATATGTTATTACTCTTCGCAGTGGTAAGGTCATCCAAAGACTTATTCTTGAACCTCGTAAAGTTGAAAATGAGTCAGCTTCAGAGGGTAAGGAAGTGGTTGATGAACCAACACATATCGTTGAGAATAACGATTTTTTATATGCACCTCCATTTCCTCAAGCATTGAAAACAAAGAAATTTATGAAATATTCAAACAGATAAAGGTCAATATTCATTTTTTAGATGTCATTAAATAGATACCATCATATGCCAAATTTCTGAAAGACTTATGAACCGTTAAAAGAAATTATCAGGTAAAAAAGAAAAATTTTCTAGTTGAACATGTTAGTTCTATTCTCTCAAACGATAATACATTGAAATACAAATACCCTTGATCTTGGAGCTAGTGTCAATTTTTTTCCATTTTTGATTTACCAAAAACTTAATAATGGCGAGTTAAAACCAACTTCAACTACACTTTTACTTGTCAATAGATCATTTAAAGTACCGAAAGGAATTTTGGAATACGTGTTATCACAAGTCAATAAATTCATATATCCTATGGATTTTATTGTCTTGGAAACAGAACTATAACAGACAGTTACAAACCAATTACTATAATACTTGGTCGTTCATTTTTAACAACAACTAAGACTTTAATTGCAAGAATGGAATCATGAATTCGTCCTTTGACAGTATGACATTGGAGCTTAATGCTTTTAATATGTGCAAACAACCATACAATGAGGATAGTGAAAATGTGAGAATGGAACTAATTGAATTAATTTTAGAGGAACATATTCAGGGGAATTTATCTGACCCTTTGGAAATTTATACAACAAATTTTCTTAAATCAAGTAAGCAATTAGATTCAGATATTTCTAATGATTTTTCATTATTTAATTCTACAAATAGACTAGAAGATGATGGAGGGAAGTAAAATTTTGAGGAACTAAGAACACTTGAATAAGAGAAACATGAGGAAGCACCCAAATTGGAATTAAAGACTTTGCATGAAGGATTGAAGTATGCATTTCTTGGAAATGAATAGACTTACCTTGTGGTAATTTCTTCCTCATTCACAAGTGATCAAGAAAGTTAGTTGTTAAAAGTATTGAGAGAACATAAACTGACAATTGTATGGATTTTAAAAGATATAAAATGTATTAATCCTTTGATATGCACACATAAAATACATTTAGAAGAAATATCATGACATATCGTCAACCCCAAAGAAAATTAAATCCTCACATGAAAGAAATGGTAAAAATAGAAGTCCTTAAACTTCTTGTTGTAGATATTATCTACCCTATCTCTGATAGTAAGTGATTAAGTCTTACACAAGTTGTGCCTAAAAGTCTGGAATAACTATCGTAGAGGATCAAACTCGAATCCCATCTAGTTGGCGTATGTGCATTGATTATAGAAAATTAAATTATGCCAGTAGAAAAGATCATTTCTCTTTACCGTTTTTTGACCAAATTTTGGAAATGATAGCAGGACATCCACACTATTGCTTTCTTGATGGTTACTCAGGCTATTATCAAATTCTCATAGCATTAGAAGACTAGTAAAAGACCACATTCACATGTCCATTTGGAACATTTGCATTTAGAAAAATATCATTTATACTTTGTAATACACCAGCAATATTCCAACGATGCATGTTAAACATATTTAGTGATATGGTTGAACATTATTTATAGATATTTATGGATGATATAACTATTTTTGGGAACTCATTTGATAATTACTTGAATAACTTGGAAAATATTTTGAAAAGATGTGAAGAAAAAATATTTGTGTTATACTGGGAAAATTCCATTTCATGACAAATTCATGAATTATTTTGGGTCACGTTGTGTCATCAAAAGATATTGAGGTTCACAAGACAAAAATAAATGTGATCTCTAAATTGCCACCACCAAAAACAGTCAGGGAAATCCATTAATTCTTAGGACATGCATGACTTTATAGGAGGTTCATTAAAAACTTTAGTACCATATCCAGACCAATGTGTAACCTCTTATTAAAAGATGAAATAGTTAAATGGACAAAAGAATGTCAAAAATTATTTGAAAAGATTATTCATCTTTTAACTTCTGCTCTTATCATGTAATCTCATGATTAGTCTTGGTTTTTTGAGCTCATGTGTGATGCCAGTGACTATGTAGTTGGCGCAGTATTATGACAAAGAAAGAAATGTAAGCCATATGTAATTTATTATGTAAGTAGAACTTTAAACAGTGCACAAGTGAATTACACTACCACAGAAAAAGAACTACTTGATGTAATATTTACTTTGGAAAAATTTCGATCATATTTAATTAGTTCATCGACTGTTGTTTATTCTGATCATGCTGGTGTTAGATATTTGATTTCTAAACAGGATGCAAAGTCAAGATTACTACGGTATATTTTATTGCTTCAAGAAATTCAATCTTACAATCAAGGTAAAAAATAGCAGAGAATATAGTTGCAGATCATTTATCGAGACTACGTAGTTGTAGATCATTTATCGAGACTAACGAATGACTCATCGATTGACACAACTCCTATCAATGACTCTTTCCAGATGATTTTTAATTTTATGTAAATATAATACCTCGGTACACTAATATTGTCAATTTTCTTGCAACAGGAAAAATGCCCCCAAACTAGAGCCATCAAGATAAGAAATTTGTTTTTACTAAAATCAAAAGATTCTATTGGGACAATCCATATCTGTTCAAGTATTGCCCTCATTGGATTTTCGGATGATGTATGCCAAACAATGAGATAATTAGTGTTATTAAGTTTTTTCATTCAGAAGCATGGAAATGTCACATCTCATCTAAAAAAAACCACTGCAAAAATCTTACAATGTAGATTTTATTAGCCCACCTTATTTAAAGATACACATGTTTTCTGCAAAACTTGTGAAAATTGTCAAAAGCTGGGATCCATTTTTAAAAAAATATGATGCCTTTAAATCTCATCATTGTCATCGAAATCTTTGATTGTTAGGGAATAGAGTTCATGGGTCCATTTCCACTGTTATTTGGATTTTTATAAATTTTAGTTGAAGTCGATTAAGCCTCAAAATAGGTTGAGGCGATTCCTTGTCGAAATAATGCTCACAAAATTGTGATTAAATTTTTAAGGAAAGTATTTTAAGTCGATTTAGAATCTTTCTGGCCATTATAAGTGATGGAGGTAAACACTTTTATAACAAGTCTTTTGAGTCTTTAATGAAAAGTATGGAATTACACATAAAGTTTCTACCTCCTATCACCCTCAGAGAAATAGTCAAGTTGAACTAGCAAATAGGGAAATCAAATAAATTTTGGAAAAAAGGAATAACCTAAATCGTAAAGATTGGTCTCTTCGGATGAATGTTGCACTTTGGGCATATCGAAAAACTTTCAAAACGTATTTGGGAATGTCTCCACATCGTCTAGTTTATGGAAAACCTGGTCATTTTCCTATAGAACTTAAGCATAAGGCGTATTGGGCTATTAAAATATTCAACTCAAACATTGAAAATGCTAGTCATGAATGTAAACTACAATTAAATGAAATACAATTAAATGAACTTGAAGAGTTAAATAATGATTCATATAAGATGCGAAAATTCTTAAAGCTAAAACTAAGGTCTTTCATGATAATCTAATTTCATGAAAAGATATTTGAAATTGGTCAAAAAAAATTTCTTTATATTTCTAGTCTTCATTTATTTCCTTGAAAATTGAAATCGAAATGGAGTGGCCCATTTATTGTGAAGGACATTATATGGAGGTATTGACATTAAAAATCATAGGGATGGTGATGTATTCAAAGTAAATAGACAACATCAGAAATCATTTTTGGAGTGTTCAAATTTTCAAGAATCTATTTTCCTTTCAAACCAGTGTACTGTGATTGATGTATTATAAGTTGTTATTTTCTTTTCTTTTCTTTTTGTCTAATTTTCATTTTTTCTTGTGCTTTGCAATATTTTTCTTTTTGTCAAAGTCTTGCACCCTGGCTAAATAGCGGATAATGGTACATCATGACTCTAAGTCGGTTCTTTCAGTTTCCTCAAATTATTGATACCCTATAATTAAGTCATGAAAAAACTCTCACAAAACTCCACAAACATTTTCCTTCTCTCCCCAAAAATGCTCTGATAAAAATTTACAAAGCACGCACCAAAAGAATGAGGTTTTTTATGATCAATATTATTCCTAGTGATATTCATTAGGTAATTGAAGCAATGGTTCGCTTCACAGGTGAGTTATCGGACTCATTCATTTCTTATATTTCTGGTTTACAGAAAAGCACATATGCTAAGAAACCCAGAGCTAAACAATTAGGAAGTGTTTGTTATAAATGTGTACGTTGGATGTGCAACGCTCGTTGTCGTTCTTTATGAATGGTCTTTGACAATCAGGAAGATAAAATTCAATTCATTAGAGATGGCTTGAGTAAGGAGTCTTTAGATGATATATCATTGACTTTTGAGACGCATCCTAGTAGACATGTTCATAGAGTGATTCGTAATTTGCATATATAATTTCAAAAAGAAAGACAACAATATAGCCTTGGGAATCTGACTTTAAAAGACCATATTTGCCAATTTGTAAGAAAATTAGATGTGAAACATATCTCCGACCCATAAAGTGCGTTTAAGTCGTTACTAGACGTAAAACCAGGGAAGATGTGAGCTATAATCACAACTACCAGTGCATATTATTTCAATTTATTGTTTTGATTTCTTCTACTTTAAATTATTGTTGCAATTTAATTTAATTTACCATTTTGATTTCCTTTACTTTAATTTTTCCGACAGTATCTAACCTTTTTGACTTTCACGATCTATTTTAATGTTCATTCGATAATTTTCATTTTACAGATACTAGTGTATTTATTAGCATCCTTTTTCAGGATCTATAAATACAACTCATCATTTCTCTCTTCAACACATCCGAATAAGAGAGAGCACTAAAATTGAGAAAACTTCAAGACGACAAGTCACTAATATCTGTGCATTTTATGAATCTATCTCTGGAATTAATCATAATTTATTGAGGCCGCCAAAGAACTGGGTAGAGTTATGGCAGTGGCAATCTTGGATTGATGGGATGTGTTTTAAAGGCCATGCAAGAAGGAGGCAGTCAAGTTTTAAGAATCATCCCAAAGACTTTGGTAGACGGAAACCTCATCAGAAAAATAAATGGATAAGAATACATTATCTCAGGTATGTCTGAAAGACTTACTGACATGATTAATCATGTTGATGTTTTTATTGCTTTAACAGGTGGGCTGGGCACGTTGGAAGAAATATTTACAGTTGTGTCATTGTTAAATTTGAACATTCACTGAAAACTCATTGGACTACTTAATGTAGATCATTTTTTCAATTTTTCCAGCATTTCTTGAGGATATTAAAAGACTCGGGTTCATTTTGAAACAGGCAAAAGATATTGTTCTTACTATAAGAAAAGTTGATGAATTAATCAACCAATTGTTAGCTTTTGAACCGAGAATTGACCCAATTCTTTCCAAGTTGGACAAGTCAGGTAACGATCATGGCTAGAAGCGCATAATGGAATTGAATCTTAATCTGTAACATATTTTTGTTTAATAGTAGTGATGTTGATTCAATTGTATTTTCCACACTAATCAGGTGATGTCTTCTAAACTCTGTTTTTTCTTATTCAGACATTTGGGGACAATGTCTCAATTTGGTTGGGGGAATGAATAGTTAACTAGATAATTTTCGTTTTTATATTGTTCTTTAAAAAAAATACTTTTATTTTTGTGTTGCTTTTTTTAAAAAAAAAATTATTGTTTTGTGTGTAAAAAAATTATTTTTGTGCTGTTATTATTTTGTTTATTTAAAAAAAAAACTACACATAGACCAACAACAAACGTTTTGACTAATCATGTGGAATTGTTGTTCAGAGATAATATTGTAAGGAGTTTTCGCTCCTAAGACGCATCTCAGTGTGTTTCGTAACAAGTTATTTTTTTTCTTTCTTTTTGAATCATTCAAATTTATGAATTCTCTTTAATATTGATTTAATTGGATTTCCATACGCTCATTTGACAAATATTATTAACGTACACGGTAACATATGATCGTGGGTTGTAAGTGAAATTTTTGTAATATTTAGTTCTCTAGTTTGTTGGAGGTACCACCTAAAGATGGTGGAATTTGATTCAAAAAATTAATCAAGCTTTTACTTAGTAACTGAACATCTTGCATCAGCAAGCACTGATTGTTCATGTAAAACGGTATGCTTGAGTTGGTTTGAAAAAAATGGTAATGATAACAATTAAGCTTTTACTTGGTAAAGGCAGTGGAATTTGATTTAAAAAAAAAACTAATCAAGCTTTGACTTAGTAACTGGATATCTTGCCTCAGCAATTAGTGATTATTCATGTAAAACGGTAGGGTTGAGTTGGTTTGAAAAAAAATGATACTAATAACAATTAAACTTTTACTTAATTACCGAACATCTTGCCTAAGTAAGCACTAATTGTTATTTAAAAAAATAATAATAAAATAATAAAAATTGAATAAGTTCGATTTCGTTTCCTCTCCAACTTGAGTAATTAAGTCTGTATGTGTGTTTTAACATTTAATGCCCTAAAGCCAACTGGTTTAGGAGTCACTAGCACAAAGCTCGTTACATGGGTTAAGGAGAAAGCTTAAGGAAATCAAACACTTTTTCTTTTTAACATCTAAGATCTAAGCAATTAAGTCTATATGGGTGTCTTAATACCTAGTGCCCTAAAGCCAACTAGTTTATGAGTCACTGACCCAAAGTTCGTTACAAGAGTTGATGATGTATTATTTCCAAAAAAAAAAAAAACTATTTTTTATATAAATAAAATGTCATTTCCAAAAAGTTGTAAATTCATATATAACTTTAGGATAAAAATATTACTCTTTGTTCAACAAGACCTATGAATATTGTGGGCGTAATAAAATGACTGATACGTTGCCTCATGTGTGTATGGAAAAATGGTAAATAGTACACGAGAATTTACTTATTTGATAATTTAAAAAGAAAGAAAACAATAACTAACCTGGATAAGAATTTTCTTTTAAGTTTTCGCTTAAATTACTAGGGACCAGTAATAAATTGATTGAGGGTATAATAAATACTAAAAAGTGTATATTTATTAAAAGAAAAATTAATTATTTTCACACTTGTAAATTCATTAATTTTCTTAAACTGACATATTTGTAACATAATAATTAAATTTATATTTTATATTTTTATTGTAATTTTTATTTCTTATATAGGTAAAATACTAATGAAGAATAAAGTTGGGCCACCTGGGCACATCAAGCGCAATATTTACTTGGTCAAAAAGAATCGTAATGAAAGTATGGATGCTGACAGTAAAGATGAAATTATGATATGATAGTATGATGATATTAGAGAAGTTACTTTGTGTGAACAAAGTAACTTGGCATGGAGATGGGGCCTTCATAAATGACAAGCAATTCAGACAAGGGCTGACGTTGGTGCAGTTGAAATGCTTTATCAATTCACATGCAATTGTTATTTCTTGTTGTCATTATTGTAGACAATGTTGTGGATGGTCCCCATATATTGAAATTTACATGCAATCTGAATTAGGAAAGTTTTGTAGAGGTGCTGAATCACCTCTATAAATAGATGATGCTCGGCACTTTAGAATTCATGCTTCTTCATAGTTTTTTTGAGAATTTAATAGAAAGTGTCTTGTGTGTTGTATTTTCTTTGTTGTAATTTCTTTTTCTTTATTTAATAAAATTATGTGTATTTTTATTCAAAGCATGAGTAGCCAATTACATTCTGTTGGGGTAAAGGTGAAACTCTTAATATGAGAACATAGATTAATCTTACTTACGGTATAATATATAAATTGTAATATGAACACTAATATTTAATCTTCTCTTTTATTTGTGGGTGTCTTGATTCGCTGTAAACAATCTCATCTTAGTTGGCACAGTTAATATTTCACTCTCATATTATATGACAGACTAATTTAAATATGAACTAATTATCGACAAATCGTATCACCACTTTTATGGATAGTTTTATATGTTCTGACATAATTGAGTACTTATTTGGACTAGTTATAGACAAACTTTATCGCCACCTTTATGGATGATTTTATATGTTTTGACAAAATTAAATCTTGAAATAAATTAACTGAGTAATAATGACAATTTATATATTATAAAAAGTAAGATTTCTCTATATTTGAAATATCAAGAGTGGATCCATTAGCTTCAGTATTTTATTTTGGTATCGCGTCACGACGCCAGGTCTGGCGCATCGCGACGCTCGTGCAAGCAGGCCTAGGCAGAGAGCATGCTCTGTTTCGCGTCACGATGCCAGACACTATGCGTCGCGACACCCATCAGATTAGACCTAAGGCTGAGCCTCTGCTTATCACGTGTCGCGACGTCCAATGCTCATTGCGACACTCATATAGCCAGGCCCGAGGCAATGAGCTTTTGATTCTTACGCGTCGTGACTCTATCCTGTTGGCGTCGCGATGCTCGCCTGTTTTTAGGCCCCAACATCAACTCTTCAATGTCTATTTTATCCCAATGCATTTTCAACACTTCCACACTATAACCTTTACACAAGCTACTCTTTAAACTTCCATATTCACACATCCTATATCAATATACCATCATCAAAACCATTCTTTAATTCTCATTACTCTTGTTTTAACTCAACATCTTGAATTTCCAAAAATTTAGACATTTCATAACACAATTAATTTCCTTGTTTATTATCCACCTAAATGCACTCTCTAGTATACCAAACATAGCATCAAACCATTAAAATTCCACAATCCAAGTTTTGGGTTAAGATTTCCTTACCTCATTTCACTTGATTTTCTTCACAATTCAAGTCTTCTAGGCTTGATATCCTTCTTCCTAGCTTGTTGGAGATTGGTTTGCATTGACTCTTCTTTAATTTTGGCAAGAAAATGTCTCTCTCTTTTTCCTTTATTATTTCTTCTTCCTCTCCCCTTTCCATGTTTTCTTCCTTTCTCAAAAAAATTTCATGATGAATGAATAGTTCTTCCTTTTTATACTAGGGACTAATGACTTTTATTGTTATTCTTGATTAATTTAGTTCTTTCTAGAGGAGTCTAGGGGCTTGGAAGATATTTAGGGCTATTGGGCCAAATGAGAAAAGTAATGGGCTTGGGTTGGAAGGGGAATTCCTTTCTTATTTCTTATTTTCGCAATGTGTAGAAGGTCTAGGAAAATAACCAAATTCGACCTAGTTCTTCTTATAATTTGGAAAAATATTCAACAGAAACGTTGTAGATCTTTGTCTCAAATTTCTGGCAGTATAAAATTCATAAATATTGGAGATCGTATGAAGAAGTTATGGCCCAAATACTAAATACTATTCGGAGTGAAATATCGGTCAATTTCTTATCGGAATTGCGAGTAAATTACTGAATGTCCCATAAGTCATTTCATGAGCACATACATGCTTGAACATGATTTATATCATGTATCATGCCTTTGATAATGTAACAGTAGTCGGAATTACCGGGTGTTACAAATTCTTCCCCTCTTAATTAGGATTCGTCCTCGAATCCCTTCTGAGGTTAAACTCGCAAGTTTATCTTGGTTCGAGGATGTCTGTGTCTATACTACTATTATTTCCTTTACTTCTTTCCTGTTCTTCTACTCAAGAACTCAATACTATGACTTCTGGGAATCTCTTATTCTGGTATACTCTATTCGATTCTTATAGCTGAAAGCTTAACCCTTTGGAAACCTTTTTTCTCATGTGGAAACAAGGGTCGTATACTATATCTTTTCTACATAGAGGTGTAATCCTTCATGAAACTTATTATTCATGAATTCATCTATCTCTCATTCTACATTTCACGACATCCAAGATATGTGCTAGAAGTCCTCAATCTATTATAGTCTGAACTTAGGTTTCCTTCGAACTGGTGCCCACGTGAATTACTTTTTCTGTCTGATACCTTATGACTGTATTTCACCTCTTCTCATTCTTTTTCTTTAATGAGTTAATACTTCCTAGGATTTCCCAGACAGTCATTCATCTTGTTATTATTTCTTTTACCCCAGCACACTTATCTTGGAAGGTCATGACTGAATGTGATGCACAAGTACTAATACAGTCGTACCCATAACTACTCCAATTGAATCATTAATCTACAATCTGATCACTAAGAAGTATATTGATACCCAAATCATACTGATGCCATATGTCTTTTACTATTATTGTCGATGATGGCGACTCGATTCTAGTTAATGTTCACACTCTTTCGTATCTTTGAATTCCTTTCTACTATAAATCTGGTTAACTATCATTTACACAGGCTTGTTCTCTTTGCCTGATTGTACTTAAGAATATTCTACTTCAAGTTATTCCTATAGACTTATTCTATCAGGTGTTGTCCTCGTCTCAACAATATTCGTATACCTAGTTTCTTTGGCCATCTCTATGTTATACCTCAATAATTATGTTCCAAGTCAAACTTTGCCTTGTCTCTCAACTAGGTATCTTGCATGGGAACTTATGGGATATACTCGTTACCTTCCTTTCGTTTCCTATCTGATGGAATTCTAGTTTTATCTTGACACTAAGAAAGTTTGCTATTCCGTAGTACTACTGAACTTAACCATCGAAAGTTTATCTTAGCACTTATGCACCTCCGTCATTGTTTATCTAATATTTTTTTCTATTATCGCCTTATCTCAACAATTCTACCTCCAAATATTTTACTTGTTGTCCTTTTTGTCTTCTTTCATGCTCTATTTTATACCTAGAACCTCTATGGTCTATGTCTTTGTCTCCTCATCCGAAGGATATCATCTTTTACATGTCCTTAATTATGTCTAATGCTGGTTCTTTTGTATTCCGTCATTGCTTGACTAATACTTTCTCTCTTCATTATTTCATCTAGAAAACTTCTCTTCTAAATCTTCTACTTAGAGCTATTTTCCTCTTCTATTATGCTCTTGTACTATATCTGAAGGTTTTATGTTTCGGTCTCCTTTCACTACTCATTCCTTTGTTTCTGGGAGTATCTTAAGGCGAACATCGAGGTCATCATTTGCTACTATTATCTAATGAGGGTTAGGATGGTGGGGATTGGTACTGAAGCCTTTCCGGTTATAGTGGTCGCACTAGCTACCTGTGTTACAATTGCACATGCGACTTATTTATAATCCTAGGACTCTTTTATTTTCATATCTGGTGTTGGCTCCTACTTAGAGTACTATTACTATGATCTAACTGAATTATCCCTTTCAACTTTACTTTTGATTATTTTCCATCTATCGATCATATTACCCCTTATTGAGAACCTCATCTAGGTTCATGCTCTCTGAAAATTCTATCACGATGCCTCTGTAATTTTTCCTACTAGTCTATGTTTCTTTAATCCTCTTAAGTCGATACATCATTGGAAGCTCTTCATCAACCTTGATCGGTTAAAGTAACTCTACTATTATTTTGATTCATGTGTTACTTGTTCTTCCATCGTAGTGTAATGGGGCTTTTAATAGGTCATATACCTTAATTTTTAAGGATTGCTCTCTCTTTGATTCTTTTACTTCTTTGAACTTTTATCTTCTTTGGGGCCACGCTTCCATAATGGGTTTGATTGTTACTTTAAATTTTAGCGTGGCTTATGGAGAATTTAAACTACTCCATCTCATACAGGCTATCATTCTCTTATGATTCTGATCAGGTTCTGCTGAACTTCTTGGTTTGGTTGTTTGATGTCTCACAATTTATATGTCCCGTTAGGTTTTCTCCTTGACTTGTTAATTTTTTTCTAGGCTCTATCTTGAAGGGTGACTATATGTGTTTCGTAGAGATATGTGAATATTCGTTATTATTATTGGTTTAGGTTCAGTGATGGACTATTAAGTGTCTATACACTTACTAAGCTCGGGTTACTGAACAGAAGGGTTATCGTTCATTCTATTGGGATCTATATCTATTTTTTCATGTCTTAAGTTTTCTCAACCTTTATCAACCATCATGCGGTCTTCATTTCTTTTGATGTCCTTAAGTTACGTTATATGTGTTACTATCTATACTGAACCTCCTTATTATTTCCTGCATTCTTCTATATTATCTATTCAAATAACTTTTCTCTTGGCTCTAAGTTATGCTACCAAGACTAATGATGATTCATCCTTTTTGGCTATTTTTAAATATGTGCTCTTGTCATAGGCTGCGGCTATAACACTTAATCTGACCGTCCATACCGATACTCTTGCCAACTTTTGAATATCTCCATTCTCATGGTCTATACTCTTTAAATTTACAAGGATTTCCATTGACATTGGTCCGATCTGTGGGTTCTTACTGGTACTACAAACTTGTCTATCTAGGGTCATGTCAGGTTCTTTCTTTCAATCTTCGGAAACTTCCCTGGATCTTTTCTAGGTAATCTATCTTTTAATGTTCGCTATATATGTCTCAGAATATATCACTATGGGCATTGAGTTTTCTTCCGGTTATCTCTATCTATACTTATAACACCTCGGTAATTGTGATGACTGTTATGGGATGCATGATACATGATATAAATCATGTTCGAACATATATACACTCATGAAATGACTTTTGGGACATTTTGTTGGGTTTTCTAAGCTTCCCAAAATCATTTCAAGCAATGAAAATAAGTGCGAATACAACGAGGGAGTTGCAAAATACTCACAATGATCGGTTGAGCGACGCGAATGAAGACAAAAATATGGTTTATGCCCTCTCCATGCTCTCGGCAGTGAGCTGATTTGGAGTCCCCATTTTCGGCTTCAATCTTCAAGAATCCAAGCTCCAAGCTTTCGAATGGTATTCCAAGCTCGCGGGTGGGTTTCCCTATCACCTTCGTATGTCTCCTAGAGTGTGCTAGCACTATGATTTTGCAACAAAATCACTTAATTTCTTCTCTTACTGTTCTCGGCAGTGAGCCAAACCAGAAGTAAGAAAACAGCCCTCATGGGCGTGAATGAAGGAAGAAAGATGCAAGAGAGAGATGAGTGTTAATTGGTTAAAATGTGTATCTAATACACAATATATATTTTCAAAAAATAAATAAAGGATTTACCAAATATTTGGCTTTCCAAAAGTCAAATAATCAAATCCAACAACCATTCCAACAACTACCATCAACTCACATCAATCAATCAATCAATGTGACAAGTTGTCACATCACTCAAAGTGACTAATGATTTGAGGCTTGATGCGACTAATGATTTGATGCTTGATTTGACTTGCGTGCCGCACTCGAATTCGAAATGTGAATGCGCTCGCAAACAATCCCGGGCTCGGGTTCGTTAATTCCAAATTAACAAATTTTCCGTTGCGACGTAATTAAATCTAATTTAATTAAATAATCATGCCAAGCATAATTACTATTCACGTCGCTAACGAATTAATTCTAAATTAACTCGTTCGACCGAATTAAAATCTAATTTCAATTCCGCGTCGAAATCCAATTTCGTTCAATATATCGAATATATTAATTTATCGATTAATTCCAAATTAATCGTTCTCTCTCTTTAAATGATATTTTATCCCCAGATAAAATATCTCCGTAATTAATCCCAGACTAATTTTCTCTCTCATCCAATTAATCCCAGATTAATAAAGTGCGAGTCATACGTCATCGGTGAATCTTCGGAAGCGACCCATGAGATCCCCAGATATGTTGGCAGTAAATACGGTTGTCGGACTATCCGAACACGTACGTACCAAGTACGACGTTTTTCCGATCTACAAGGCAAGGTTGGCTTCTAGCAAAGTGTCATGCCTACCCAATTCTCCAAAACATGCTTAAAGGAATAAGCGATCTATATCAGGCGTAGTATACGTGGTATTGCGTATTTCGATCCAGTATCAGATGATCACGTGCTAGGCCTGGGGTTGGAATTGTGTCTGCCCCGTACGAAGCACATGTCGGATGTCTGGTAACTAGTCTCTATAATCGGATAAACCTGACCTTATCATTTTATCCCGATGACTGCAGTACATAAGAGAACCAGTACCGTATCCTACGTGACCATCATCTCCATATGACTGGAGTGACACTTCCGTTTTGACATCACACCCAACACACTACGATTCTCAATATACCCAGCAGAGGCGTACACAGAACCTGTTAAAGCCCTGGACGACCAAAACCAAAGTATATTGATTGTCACAAGTATTAGCGGTGCAAGTCTCAGGTTAAGACCATATACACCTACCCTGATTTCCGACTTCCATAGACACATAGTCATACTACCAATGGAATTCCGAGGGGGTCTATCCAGAGCGAAGCTGTTTCCCGTACCATCGGTAAAACACAACCTCCTATTACACTTGCAGGAGTATCCTATACCCAAATATATGAGAACTATGTCGTTATGCCCTCACAACGCGCACAAGTGTAATACTAGTCTTTTACGTATTTATCGATGTCCAATCTCGATAATACTCTGACTAGGGATATTTAATGATTTATCCTTCGTGGACTGATACTGTCTCATATCATTCTCAATCCAGGAATAAATCACAGGGACCTCCTATCATTTATATATCTTGGTGATCTAATCACAAATGATAAGAGAGCAATCTCATTTGTCACATAGTTAATTTGTACAACAACACTATGATCTGTACAAATAGTGACGCTATGGGTCATAATTGTCCAACCATTTATCAAATTCCTCGCAATTCCGATATGAAATTTGTCTGATGTTCCATTACGAACAACCCTTAGTATTTCGATCATAATTTCTTCATACGATCTCCGATATTTATGAACTTTATACCGTCAGAAAGCTAAGACCAAGACCAACAACTTTCGTGTTGGGGTTATTATTGTTACCATTGTTGTTGAATGATTTTTATCCAAGTGTTGGATTGATGTTAAGATATAAATTTTGTTTGGTCATGTTGGAATGTTTTAAAGTGGAAAAATAAACTATTGGCCATTTGTATGTGGATGTGTTGGGGAATTATAATTTGTGATGAATGATGTTCTAACATGTTGAAGTGTAGATGGGTGTGTTGGAATTGCCTTGGGCAGTGACATGGAGAATTGATTTTTGGCCCTGAAAATTAGATAGCGTCGCGACACGTTTGGGCTGGCATCACGACGCTGAGCATGTGAATGCTCTCTGTTTTGGGTCTAAAAGCGAGGGGGTTGCGACGCTCGAGTAGCAAGTCATGAAGCAAGAGCAATATCTCGACGCTCAACCTCTGGTGTCACGGCGTGAAATAGAACATGTTTTCTGTCTGGCTCTACTTGTATGGGCGTCGCGACGCGGCAGACCTCACTTCACGACGCGGTACAAAAAAATTTCATATCATTTTAGTTTCAACTTGTGATGTTAGAGGCCACCCTTAGAATCTCATTTCGGCACATGTATACACATTACACCACGTCACAAGCATGATACATCATGTAGAGATAACAGTTAGTAGAATTAAGAAGCTTAGCCAAGTTTCGAAACATAATTCACGACTTATATGCTAACCAAGTCTATTGATTTTAGATTATCGGCAAGAACCGCAATTCTCTTCGGCATAGGGAGGAAATACCAGCCAGATTCCAAATTCTCTTATGTGGACCATTTTTCTCAAACTATATTTACTTATATGTTTATGAATCGAAACTTATTTTTCTGCATTTAGGGCGTTAGCCAAGTTTATTTTCAATAATGCTTTGAGAAAGTATGATTTGAGAAATGTTTTAGAAAGATTGATTTCAAAGTATGATTTTGTGATTTTGGAGGCATGGGGGGAAAACCCACCTCATATGTAACTTGGTACATATATTGGAATTGACGGATATAACATGTGCATATGTAGAGCATGACTAGGGGATGACGATACGTAACGCCCCTAGATCTAGATTTTAGGGCTGGTAAGGCGAGACGTAAATGCCCCTAGATCCTAGATTCAGGGACAGGATAGTAACATGCATTGGGGGACGGTGATACGTAATGCCCCAATGGTATGGGTTTGCACACATGGCTCCAGTTCAGTGGCTTGTGGGATGGCGATACGTAACGCCCCAAGACCATTAGTTTAGGCGTATGGGAGACGGTGATACGTAACGCCCCATGTGTCAGGTTTTCTACAGATACTCAAAGACATGGTTTTCAGAATGATGGTTTTGTAAAAAAAAGCTTTTACAAGAAACAGTTTTATAAGAAATTCAGAATTTTACAGAAAGAAATGTTACTAGAAAGATTCACAGAAAGCGATTTGTTTTTTAGAAAATATTCATTCTCCTTGAGACGATTTTTATTTCAGTAAATGAATGTTTTGCAAAGCATTTCAGTTTTAATTTTAAAATTGTCCACTCACTAGGTCGTTCAAATGATCTAACCCCCCACTCCCAGTTTCTTTATTTTGTAGGTTACCTGGAGGACGAGCTTATGAGGATGAATATTGTTGGTAGTCACTAGGGTGTTTGGGACCACCAGGTCAAGTCAGAAGTTTAACTCAGTCAGAGTCCAAGTAAAGTTCCATGCATATGTTCGTATTAGTCGTTGTATATGTTTAAGATGTCCATTGGCATAGTGATAAAATAAAATGTCATTATGTATATGGTTATGATTATTAAAATACAATTTATGTCGATGAGTTGGGCAATGGTTCCTATGCATGAGTTGTACTTGAGACGTACTAGTATTGATGATCACAGTGACAGGCTTAAGGGGATAGGTCATCATATTCCCTGCCGAGTAGCATCTCTTAGAGGGGGATGTTACAAATATGGGTATAGAGCATGGTCTAAGGAGTCACTGACTGTAGTGGGTAGAGTGTTAGGGTCTTGTATACGTAGTATGCTCAGGTATCTACTATAGAAAGGTTAGTAAGAATTTCCAGTATCTGATCCTTAAGTACGTCCTCAAGCCCTATAGAAAGGTTAGTAAGAATTTCCAAAGTTATTCGAATATCATTCCTTGTGAAAGTAATTGTATTCTTTATTCAAGTGAAAATCTTTCCTTAATCATCCTAGTTTATTAGCAGAAGTTCAAGATACGTTATGAAACTAGATAATAAAATTCTAAGAATATCCATTTAAGGGAGTAAAAGAGAAGGAGAAAACTATAAGGGAAAAAATGAATGAGGTACAGATGTTTGAGGCTACCATAGACAAAGAGAAGTGGAGAGACAGAACGAGATTGATAAGTGCATGAAAATGTACTGTGAACATCGCTAATTCGGCTTGATTATCATGTGTTTAATCTTAATTATAGTTTATTTTGTGCTTTGTTATTAGGAAGCAATGAAATATGGATATTGGAGCAATTGTAAGTGTTTCGGGACCTTACGGACACATCGAAAGCACGCAAGAAATGAGCAGAAATGCAGGAATCATTATCCTGCAAAGCTACGGCCACGCGTCGCGACGCGTAATGGCCACGCGTCGCGACACGGAAACATTTTCCAAGGTTTTTGCTTAGTTTATTTTTTACGCAAATGAGGCCTCTGAGACTTCTCTATATAAACCCAATCTCGTCCAAAACCCTAAGGGGAGAAAAGAGGAGAAAAATATAGAAGAAACACACAACAAAGAGTAACAAACACAATTTCGAGATAGACGAAAGAAGAAATTCAAGCCGACATGACATATCTCCGATCTATCAAGGATTTATATCTCTTCTACATGGAGAACTAATCTCATAGGCAAATCTAAGGTCTATATCTCTCTTCTACATGGAGAACTAATCTCCTAGGCAAAGATAATGATGAACTCTTGTATTTAAGTTTGTATGTTCATGTTGTTGATTCCTAAGTACTTTTTAATGTTTAATACAATTGATGGTTGATATTCCTTATTATCTTTTGATTTATAATCCAAAGATTCTGTTTTACCAATTTGCATATAGGAATGATTTGTTAGACATTATGACCCATAGCGTCACTGTTTTGTAAATGATATTGTATTATTGTACAAAATTGACTATGTGATAATGAAATTGCCTTTTACCGTTTTGTAAATTATTTACTTTGATATATTAATGGCAAAAGTCCATATGATTAGTTCCGTATTAATATGATATGAGACAGTATCAATATAAAAGGTTTAATCATTAAATATCCCTAGTCATAGTATTATCGAGATCGGACATCGATAATGCGGAATAGACTAGTATTGCACTTGTGCGCGTTGTGATGGCACAACGGCATAGTTCTCATATATTTAAGTATTAGATACTTATGCAAGTGCGATAGGAGGTTGTGTTTTACCGATGGTACGGAAAACAGCTTCGCTCTGGATAGACCCCTGCGGAATCCCATTGGTAATATGTCTGCGTGTCTATGGGACCGCATCAGGGTAGGTGTATATGGTCTTAACCTGAGACTTGCATCGCTAGTACTTGCGACAATCGGTAAACTTGGTTTTGGTGGTTCGGGGCTTTAACCGGTTCTGTGTACACCTCTTCTGGGTTTATCGAGAATCGTAGTGTACTGGATGTGATGTCAAGATGGAAGTATCACTTCAGACATATGGAGATGATGATCACGCAGGATACAGAACTAGTACTCTATAAAAGGTTGCAACCGTCGGGACAATATGACCAGGTCAGGATTGTCCGATTTAAAGAGACTAGTTGTTTTATATCCGATATATGTTTCGTACGGGGCAGACACATTTCCAGCCCCAGGCCTAACATGTGATCGTCCGATACTGGATCGATGTACGCGATACTACGGTATACTACGCTTGATAAAGATCTAATATTCCAATAAGAATATTTCTGGAGAATTGGGTAGGCATGGCGCTTTGCTAGAAGCCAACCTTGTCTTGTAAATCGGTAAAAACGTAGTACGAGGTACGTACGTGTTCGGATTATCCGACGACCGTATTTACTGCCAACATATCCGGAGATCTCTTGGGTCGCTTCCTGAAGATTCACCTATGATGTTTGATTCGAACTTTATTAATCTTGGATTAATTACGGAGAAACTTTATCTTGGATAAAATGCCTAATTAGGAGAGAGAACGATTAATTTGGAATTAATCGATAAAATAATATATTCGAAATATTAAATGAAATTAGATTTCGACGCGGAATTAAAATCGGATTTAATTCGGGAAAACGAATTAATTTAGAATTAATTCGTTAGCGATGTGAATAGTATTTCGCTAGGCATAATTATTTAATTTATGTCGCGACGGAAATTCGTTAATTCGGAATTAGCGAAACCGAGCCCGAAAGTGTTTGGGGACACATTCGTATTTGAAACGAGTGGGACCCGCAAGTCACATCGCGAAGTCTCATCACTTGACATGACTAGTTGATGGATGTCACAAGTCACCTTTATTGAGTGACACATTGTCACTGTTCACGATGTAAGTAGGTGAGGCCATTTAATGGCTTTTTGGAGGGAAAACGTTTTTACCTTTTGGAAAGGTATTTACCAAATATTTTGGTAATTATTATCATATCTCTCCTGTTTTTTTGGAAATAAGAAAGAGAAAAGAATAGAATACAAAAAGCCTTCTCTCCCTCTTCTCTTGCTCACGCCGTGAGCTTCCACAGGCAAGAAAAATATTTTTTCATTTTCTCCATTTGCTAGCACAATGAAGGATCAAAGGAGGTGATAGGGAAACAACCTTGGAGCTTGGAATACTAAAAGGCTTGAAGCTTCTTCTTCACTTCTTCTTGGCCGAAAGTTTCCACCTTGAAGACTCAAGGATTTTCTTCATCATTTTTCATCACAAGCTTTGTAAGTATGATTCCGCCATGCTTCAAGTTTTACATATATAAATAATGTGTTTCATTCGCTTATACTTTCTTTGGGACTAATAATAGAAACCAACAATGGTATCATGGAGCCATGTTTAAGCATGAAATACATTAGGGTTAATTTGGGTAAAATTGATTGAAGCATGTTCTTGTGAAATTTGATGATTAAGTATGCTTATATGTATGTAATATGATGTTATACATGATCAATTTTGAGAAAAATGCATTGGATGATTTTTCCCCAAAATTGTTGCTTTGGCCGAATGTGGAGGTCCTTGCACTGGATTGGAATTTTTTGTGTACAAGTTCATTAGATGACTTAAAACATATACGGGACGTAGATTAGTGATTCAATCGGATTGAAAAACAAATCGAACCAAAAAATTTCCCCTTGGCCGAATGCAAAAGACATGTAAAAGGACTTGATTTTTTGTTCAAATAAATGTTGGACATGTGTTTTGAACAGTGATGATTAATAAATTAAATTGATGTTTTGGAAATATTTGGTTTAATGAATTAATCATGGATTTACACTTTAATTAATTGAATTTTAAAATTTGGAATATTAAAATTTAATAAATGGGCTTAATTGTAAAATTGGGCTTGTATTATTATATTTGGGCATAATGGGCTTGGTTGGGCCAAGTAGATTTGGGCCAAAAGGATTGGATCCAATTTGGGCTTAAATCACTCCATTAAGTCCAAATATAGTAAAATGGGCTTTAATGTTTAATTGGGCCTTATGGGCTCGAAATTGATTTTATGGCATTTAAGGGTGATTCCTTATTTGGGCTTGGTAATTGGGTTTGACCCACATTGACCAAAGCCCAAGCCTTAATAAATCAATTGAAAGCCCATCGGACTTTAATTAAACAAACATTGGATGTTAGTTGGGCTTGGAGACCCAATTAGATTAGATTTAGAATCTAAGTCTTTAAAAGCACATTAAAAGTGTAAACATTTAATTTGGAATTAAAAATTGAATTAGTATTGAATATGACTTAAATTGGATTTAACGAGTAGTTCGATATAATTCGTGAATTCGTACCTTATGTACTTATTCTCAAACGAGTTGGACTCGCGCAAAATCAAACCGTTGTTTGAACATTGGATGATCACTTAAACAAAGACTAATTAATTGGATTAGATTGGTTGTATAGCATGTCTTGATTGAATATATATGTATGTGATGAATGAATAGTGAATATCGGATGGATATTAGAAGGGAAAGGGTAATTTTAGAAATTATTGTAAATTTAGAATTTATAAATTGGACCTGCGTGTCCAGCCTTATCTCTTTTATCTCTTTGTATTCTCTTCTCACCTAATTCCCCTCAATGTAAATGAGGTTCCCTTATTGTATTATGTAATTGGGTACAAGTAGAATAGTGCTAGCGGGGAGAGGAAATGGAGTGATTTGTTCTAGGAACAAGTTTTTTTTATATCCATCCGCATATCACTATTAATTTACTTTACGGCTTTATGATGTTTTAGAAGCATGCTTAAGGGTGTATGATGATGAGACCTAACAAAGATAATAAATTGGTTGCCAATTACGTAAAAATCCCTCAATCTATATTAAGCGATTATCCTTCAGTTGAATGATTCTTGTTCAAGATCCAAAATTGGCATTGG
>SKCR01011252.1:0-21761 GCA_019454045.1 Zanthoxylum bungeanum | reverse complement strand
AGAGAGATAAATCACCCAGAAAAGATCCGATGAAGTTTCTAAAGTTAGAAAGAAGAGAACCTAGCATGATTTAAGAATCTAGACAAGTCAGCAAGAGGCATGTAGTACTAGTGGAAGAATCGAATGTAGTAGAAACCCATATGGACGTAAGAAACAGACTCATTAGATTGAAGGCACACATGAATTAGCAAAAAAAGGATCAATACAGATTATAGGTTAGGCGAAGCAGCTAAAGCCTTCAGCAAAAGTAAAACTCCAATAAGAATGAACCACCACTGGCCTCGGTAGTACAGCTTAGAGCCAAGAGATAGGTTATGGAAATAAATAATATAGAAGAATGCAGAAAGTAATAAAGAAGTTCATTACATATAGTAACAGAGATAACATGTTTAAGGATAATAAAGTAAAGTGAGTCCTCATAATGGTTGATAAAAATTGGGGAATCTTAAGATATGGAGTAGTCGATGCAGATTCTAACATAACAAATGATGATTCTTTTTTTCTAGCAGTCTCTACTCTAGTAAGTATATAGACACCTAACCATACTATTTGTAGACACAGGTACAGAGTGTGTGATGCTGTCTGGGCTCGCGGCCCGGTCAGGAGTACGGAATAGCCCGCGGGGGACTAAACTGGAGAATAAAGAAGTCGCCACCCAGTGTGAACTGGGAAATAATTTAACGCCGCACTCACCCCTCGCAAGGGAAGACCTCAAACCATTGGGTTCGGAATGGTCCATTACTTATGCCAATTGTAATGAAAGGATTTATGCAATAGTATAACCAAGTTTTATGAAACACATTGTAGGCATTGCATTTTTGCATGTGAAACCCGATGATGAGTCTCAGCTGGAGGCACTACCTTTTTTAGTTAAGGATATTGCCGGAAATGGTCGTCGGAAGGGAATCGGTATTTCGTTAGATCCTTATTCACTTGTTTAGCGTCAAGCTCTCTCGTTGGACCTCCGTTTTAAAGCACATTTGGCCTAAAAAACCCATAACCTTTTAATCTTAGCCCAAACCCACTCACCAAACCAACACAACACCTAACCCACCAACTAAGCTTTGGCTTTGGCACAACAAACTTAATGATCACAGTTAAGCGGAACCCATTGACCTTGGAAAGCTTCGTAATCGATGTCGATGGACAAGAAGTGATCTTGACTTTGGCCAACAAATCAAAACTTGGACAAGACACCGATATGGAACAAAGATTTCATGATTCAAACACATCCGCGACGGACAAAGGTCTTGACTTTGGCCAACAAACCAGTGCCAATCTTGGATCTTGAGTAAGAATCACTCAATGGAAGGAAAAACGCTTAATATATGTTGAGGGTTTTTTCGCGTAAATTGGCAACCAATTGATTATCTTTGTTAAGGTCTCATCATCATACACCCTTAAACATGCATTCTAAAAACATAATAAGGCGCGTATAAATAAAATTAATAATGATATGCAGATGGATATTTAAAACATTATTCCTAGAACAAATCTCTCCATTTCCTCTCTCCCGCTAGCACAAGTATTACTTCTACCCGATTACATAACACTTCTAAAGAAACCTCATTTACATTGAGGGGAATAGGTGAGAAGAGAAATACAAAAAGTCAAGAGGTAATAGGCTGGACACGCAGGTCCAATTTAATAAATTCTAAATTTATTACAACAATTTCCAAAATTGCCCTCACCCATCTAATATCCATCCGATATACATTATTCATACATCGCATCCATGTATTCACACAAAGCATGTTATCAATCAATCTAATCCAATTAATTAATCTGAAATTAATGACCATCCAATGTTCAAACAACGATTTGATTTTGCACGAGTCAAACTCGTTTTGCGAATAAGTACTCAAAGTACGAATTCTCGAATTATATTAAACTACAACATTAAATCCAATTTAATTTGTATTTAATACTAATTCTATATTTAATTCTAAATTAAATAATTACACTTTTAATGTGCCTTTACGACTTAGATTCTAAATCTAATCTTTACGGGTCTCAAAGCCCAATTAACATCCAATGTCAATTTAATTGAAGTCCAATGGGCTTTCAATTAATTTCTTAAGGCATGTACTTTTGGTCAATATGGGTCAAACCCAAATACCAAAGCCATTTAAGGAATCACCCTTATTTGCCAAGAAACCAATTTAGGCCCAATTAAAATTAAAGGTCCATTTAATTATATTTGGACTTTATGGATACGGTTTTGGGCCCAATTGGATCCAACCAGTTAGCCTAAACCAAACTTGGCCCAGCCAAGCCCATTAAGCTCAAATACAACTTTTCAAGCCCAATTAAATAAATCACAAAATTCTAAATTTCACAATTAAATTAATCTAAGTGTATAGCCATAATTAATTAACCAAATTAACATTTCCAAAACACCAATTTACTCAATTAATTATATGTATCATCATCACTTATGTCCAACATAATTGAATCAAAAATCAATCATTTTCCATGTTTAATGGTCACGGCATTTAGGGAATTAATGTCCGATTCCGAATTCAATCCAATTAAATCCTAAATCAACATTTCCCAAGTCATTCAAACTCATCCAATGATTCAAGAAAAACACAAAATACCTTGACATTAGGGCACCTATACATTCGGCCAAGCCAATGATTTTGGGAAAAATTAAACCAATCCAATTTTCATCAAATTGATCATGCATAACACCATGTTATCATCATTCAAGCATATATCAACAATCAAACTCATCAAAAACATGCTCAAATCATTTTTACCCAATTTTACCCTAATTCCAATTTCATGTTTAAACAAGGCTCAAGATACCATTGTTGGGTTTCTAGGTTAGTCCCAAGATCATTAAGCATAGAAATCATGTGAATACTCATAAGAAGTATGGCGGAATCATACTTACAAAGATCGGCTTTTGCGAGGTGAGGAACAACAAAAATCTTCAAGCTTTTCCTCCAAGGTGCTCTCGGCAATGTCTCCTCATTGTGCTCTATTTGTGTTCTTCAAGCTCCAAGCTTGGTGTGTGGATTCCATGCCCATGGGTGGGTTTCCCTATCACCTTCGTAAGACTCCGAATGTGTGCTAGCACCTTGGAAATTTTGCCACAAAATTCCCTATTTGCTTCATCTTGTTCTCGGCTTTGGAGAAGAAAGAAAGAAGAAAATTGGCCCAAGGCCGTGAGAGTGGGAGAGGAGAAGAGAGTGAGAGTTGTGTGTTATGTATCTAATAAACTAAATTAAAAGTCAAATACCAAAAATTAATTAAATGGTAAATGTCTTTCAACCATCACAATTGAGTGTTTCACACTCAAGCATCATCCAACAATTTCCATCACAATAAAGTGATAAAGTTGACTAGTGATGTGACGCTTGATGTGACTTGTGGGTCCCACTTGATACGAAATGCGAGTGGGCCCGCAAACACTCCCGGGCTCGGGTTTGCTAATTCCGAATTAACGAATTTTCCGTTGCGACGTAATTAAATCAAATTCAATTAAATAATTTTGCCTAGCAAAATTACTATTCACGTCGCTAACGAATTAATTCTAAATTAACTCGTTCGCCCGAATTAAAATCTAATTTTAATTTCGCGTCGAAATCTAATTTCGTATAATATATCGAATATATTATTTTATCGATTAATTCCAAATTACTCGTTCTCTCTCTTTAAATAATATTTTATCCCAGATAAAATATCTCCGTAATTAATCCCACATTAATTTTCTCTCTCTTATAATTAATCACAGATTAATAAAGTGCGAGTCATACGTCATCGGTGAATCTTTGGGAAGCGACCCATGAGATCCCCAGATATATTGGCAGTAAATCCGGTCGTCGGACTATCCGAACACGTACGTACCTAGTACTACGTTTTTATTGATTTACAAGACATGGTTGGCTTCTAGCAAAGCATTGTGCCTACCCAATTCTCCATAAATATTCTTAAAGGAATATGTGATCTATATCAGGCGTAGTATACGTAGTATTGCGTATTACGATCCAACATCGGATGTCACGTGTTAGGCCTGGGGCTGGAATTGTGTCTGCCCCGTACGAAGCACATATCGGATCTCTGGTAACTAGTCTCTATAATCGGATAAACATGACCTAGTCATAATATCCCGATAGCTGCAGCATAAAAGAGCACCAGTTCCGTATCCTATGTGATCATCATCTCCACTATGACTGGAGTGATACTTCCATCTTGACATCACACCCAATACACTACGATTCTCAATATACCCAGAAGAGGCGTACACAGAACCTGTTAAAGCCCTGGACGACCAAAACCAAAGTATATTGATTGTCGCAAGTATTAGCGGTGCAAGTCTCAGGTTAAGACCAAATACACCTACCCTGATTTAGACTTCCATAGACACATAGTCATACTACCAATGGAATTCCGAGGGGTCTATCAGAGAGAAGCTGTTTCCGTACCATCGGTAAACACAACCTCCTATTACACTTGCATGAGTATCATATACCCAAATATATGAGAACTATGATGTTATGCTCCCACAACGCGCACAAGTGTAATACTAGTCTATTCCGCATTATCGATGTCCAATCTCGATAATACTACGACTATGGATATTTAATGATTAAACCTTCGTGGATTGATACTGTCTCATATCATCTCAATCCGGAACTAATCATAAGGACCTTTTATCATTTATATATCTTGGTAATCTAATTACAAATTAATAAAAAAACAATTTCCTTTGTCACATAGTTAATTTGTACAATAACACACCATGTTCTGTACAAATAGTGATGCTATGGGTCATAATTGTCCAACAATGTATGCATGTATGCATGAATGTATTTCCTATTCTGATGGGTTAGGCATTCCTTGTGCTATTGGGTGCCTTTTACATATAAAAATCTTTGGTCGCCCCCTTGGTCTGCTTATAGTTTCCTCCTGCCAATTCTACTTTGGTGATTGCTTAATTTTCTTTGATCCCATGGCTCAAGATCCCGTTATGTCCCTTATTCATCATCTGGGAAATTCATGGCCTTGAAAACATTGAATGTTACTTCTTGATCCTGTACTCTCATGGTTAATTCTCCTTTTTGTACATCAATAATGGTTCGACTTGTAGCCAAGAATGGTCTCCCAAGGATGATTGGCACGTCTGCGTCTTCCTCCATATCAAGGACAATAAAATCTGCTGGGAAAATAAATTTGTCAACCTTGACCAGCACATCCTCAACTACGCCTCTTGGAAATACGAGCGTTCTATCAGCAAGTTGTAGTGAGACTGAAGTTGGCATTGTTTCTCCAATCTGTAATTTCCTGAAAATAGAAAAAGGCATCAAGTTAACACTCGCACCTAAATCACACAAAGCCTTACCAAATTTATGTTCTCCTATGACGCAAGGAACAGTGAAACTGCCAGGATCTTTCAACTTCGGGGGAAGTTTCCTCTGAATGATGGCACTGCATTCTTCTGTTAATGCTACTGTCTCGTAATCTCCCAATCTCCATTTTCGTGAAAGAATATCTTTCATGAATTTGGCATAGGTGGGCATTTGTTCCAACACTTCTGCAAATGGAATGTTGATATATAGCTTTTTAAAGATCTCCAAGAACCGAGAAAACTGCTTGTCCAATTTGTTCTTTTGAAGACGTTGAGGAAAAGGTGGAGGTGGAATGATTTGTTCTTTTTCCTTTTTTTCCTCCATCTGTTGCTTTGTTTCTTTTGGAAAATCTTCAATTGTTGTTGCCTTGATTCCAACATCTTTGTTGATTTCAGTACCGCTTTTTAACATGATGGCATGACATTGCTCTTTCCCCATGTTCCTTGGATTTGGTTCTGTGTTGCTAGGAAGGGTACCTGGCGGTCTATAACTCTGAGCATTGGCCAGTTGTCCAATTTGATTCTCCAGTGCTTTAATAGAAGCAGATTGACTTTGAATTAATACTGCTTGTGTTTGAAACATAGCATCATATCTTGCTGCTTGAGAGTCGTGTTTTGCTTCTATCTTTTTCAAGTGGGTCAATACTTCTGTTATTCCTGATTCATTTGCCTGCTCCTGGCTTTTGTTCTGTTGCTGGAATTCAGGTGGTGGATAGTTCTGTTGTTGGCCTGAATTGTTGCTCCATGAAAAATTAGGATGATTCCTCCACCCTGGGTTGTAGGTGTTGGAATATGGATTGTTCCCCTGTTTGTTGAAATTGTTGACAAAATTCACCGTTTCTTCAAGTTGGTTCGACTCTGGTGCTCCTCCATATGGTGAACTTGTGGATCCAGTGGTAAGAGTCTCCATAAATTTGCATATCTGATCCAGCTTGGCGTTGACTGCTGTATTGGCTCCACTTTCATAAATTCATGCAATTCTTTGGATCATGCTCCTTTCTGTTGGCCATAAAGAATTGTTGTTGTCCATTTCTTCGATTAGGTCTCAAGCTTGATCTTCTCCTTTTGCCATCAAGGCTCCTCCAGCAGCAGCATCGATTGTGGTTCTCATTATTCCAGAAAGCCCATTATAGAATGTTTGGACATGAAGCCATTTTGGAATCTCATGGTGAGGACATTTCCGGAGCAAATCTTTGTACCTTTCCCAAGCTTCGCAGAGGGATTCTGAATCTTGTTGTACAAAGGATGTGATGTCATTCCTCAGCTTTCTGGTTCTGGCTGGTGGAAAGTATTTTGCAAGAAATTTGGTGGCTAAAGTGTTCCAAGTTGTGATAGAACCTGCTGGTAGTGAATGTAGCCAAGATTTAGCTCTGTCCTTTAAGGAATATGGAAAAACTCGCAGTCTCATTGCTTCTTCCGCTTCTCAATTGTAATTAAAAGTGCCGCAAACTTCCAGGAAGTTGCTGATGTGGGAATTAGGATCTTCAGTTGCATTCCCCCAGAACTGAACTGAGTGCTGAATCATCTGAATGCATGTTTTGATGTCACACGCATTTGCTGGTAAGGGAGGAAGTATAATACAGGAAATGAGTCTGTCAACCACCGGAATGGTTCTGTCTCGAATGGGAATTGGTGGTGCAACGTTCAAAGGTTCAGGTTCCATGTTGACTAAAGCTTCTTGGCCTTCTCGCATTTCCCTTCTCAAATGTCTGATGGTTCTTTCAATTTCCGGGTCAAGCGGTCGGAGTTCAAAGCTTCTAGTTCGTCTCATGAAGTTTCTGAAAACCTGAAACACAAGAAAACAAAAACAATAAGTAAAAAGAAATTAGATACAAGTAAAGGTATCTAACCCCTAAACTAATAGTAAAATATAAATAAGTCCCCGGCAACGTCGCCAAAAACTTGACCGGCGTAAACACACACGTATAACGCAAGCGCACGTATCGTTCAAGTAGTATAAAAATATCGATCCCACGAGGACTTAATATCTAATCTATTAATTTTATGAGGTCAAATTATTATTAGTATCTAACAGGTTGATTGATTGATTTGAAATGGTGACGATTCTAAATTTAAAAGCAAGTAAATAAAATTGTCGAAAATAGGTTTTAAAAAAAATCAATATTAAAAAATATCCAGGGTTGTGATTTCTTCCAATATCATTTTAAAGATGAAGTGGTTATCTTAAAGTTGGGTAATATATTGATTTATTAACCTGGAACACTAAATTATGTGTAAGCCTCTGTCGGTGGTCAGACACAAATACCCAGTTTACTATTATTACAAAACGTAATTAAAACTGTAAAAAGTAAAAAAACAAGTAAATTACTATTATTACCAAACGTAATTAAAATTAATTACAAAACTAAAAACTAAAAAACTAAAAATTAAAAGAAAGTAGAGAGAGAAACTCTCTCTTTACATCAAAGAGATGAGAGAGAGTGGTGCAACTAAAATTGAAATTTGAAGCTCTATTTATAGGCCTCGGTAGGCTTCCAGCGTCGCGACCAGGGCCTTTGGCGTCGCTACGCCAACTTCTGTCGACGTGGCATGCTCTGGTTCGTCGGTTTGCAGATTATGGATAAGCTGATAAGGTGACACGTGGCGAGGTGGTTAGGCTTCAATTATTGTGACACGTGGCAGCTTCTGATTGGTCGATGAGATTCTTATCCGCCACGTGTCAGATAAGGATTATATACTCAATGATTGATGCTGACGTGGCGGTGACGTGGCGACACGTGGGAAAGAGACTGTCGGCACCGTAGGATTGCGACACGTGGCACTTCCTGATTGGCTGATGATGACATGGCGGTGAGGTGGCAGCTTGACTTGGTCAACCTGGTGATGTGGCTGATGACGTGGCAATGACGTGGAGTGACACATGGCACACATGGCGATGATGATTGTCGGCACCGTAGGATGCTGACACGTGGCACGGCGCATGTTAGCAGATTGGCTGTGATGGTGACACGTGGCACGGTACACGTTAGCAAAGTCAAACTTTTCTCAGATTCTGATTTTTGGACCCGGCGCACGTTAGCACTGTTTGGCGCATGTTAGACGTCGCGACGCTGAAGTTATTGGCGTCGCGACGCGGGAAATTACCAAAATGCCCTTTTTGTCCAATTTTCACTATTTTGGCCCAAATCACCTCCAGAATGTCCTGAAACTTTATTTATCTACAAAATAACACAAAACACATCAAAATATTCACAAAACTCAAGAAACTATACAAAATATTAGGTTAAATGAGTGGGAAATATTGATAGATTTACCACTCATCAGTTCTCTTTTTTTTTCTTTTTTTTTTCAACACACCTACCCTTTAAGGTAGCATTTCTCCTCATGGTGGTCCTAATACTCGCCCATGGGTAGCTTCACGTTTATCGGTTATAGATGGTTTATATATATATATATATTTAAAGAGACTTTTCTTTTATTTTCAACCGTACCACACATCATAACACAAGCAAATCAAGATAGACATCTAAGCAAATGGTCATTCACTGACCTACAATTTCTTCAACTAGTCACCTTGCCGACTACTTAGGTTTTCACTGCTATAAACCTATGATTAAGTGCTCACGAGTCTAACCTAGATCAATTACTCAAATCATCAGATAAAACTGTATCAAGAACTTATCATTTCTAAGGTTTCACCCCGAAACAATCAATTTCATCATCAGACTTATGCTTAACTATTAAGGAAAAGACTCGAACAAGTAGGCTGAATTAATGTCTTATGATTAATAAATGCGGGATCACAACTGAATAAGATCAGGAAAACAAACATCTCCATAATTTACAACTTCGTCTTCCCCATCTTCTTGCTTTCTTCAAACATCAGATTCTCCAACTGCAGAAGTTATTTTTCCCATTTACTTCCCCCTTTTGCAACCTCCTCATTGTCACTATTTGAGACGTTTTCCCAGAAATCTCCCATTTGCTCTGTTTCATCTTTACTACTATTGTTCTATATCCCATGCGGGAAGTTTGGTGGTTATGATTTTGGAGGACAAGGCTGTCGGGTAGGCCGGAGTTGATCATGTGGGTGGGTGGAGGGTTTCTGTGTGTGTTGGGTTGTTCTTTTTCTGGGTCGGGTATTTTATGGGCATCAATGAGGTCTTGGATTTCATGCCTAAGGCGAGTGCATTTGTCAGTTTCATGGCCTTTTTGTTGGTGGAGGTAACAGTATAGGTTTAGGTTAAGGTAGCGTGGCACAGGGTTTGGAAGTGGTTTAGGTTCTAAGGGATTTAGGAGTCCTTGCCTTTTCAGCTCTTCAAAAACCTCTGACAAAGGTCTACCAAAATTGGAGAACCGTCTGTTTCTGATAGGGGCAACCTCAGAAGGAGTGGGCTTGGTCCCTGAAGGTCCCCCAATGGTCTTTCTATTCTGGTTGCAGAACTTCCTATTATTGGATATACGGGGTATGGTCAAACTAGCCACAGCATTGGTCAAAACTTGCAACTGCTCAGTAATCTTAGTGATGTTGGTCTCTAATTAGTCCATGCGGGAAACCTCATTATCTAACTCACTAATGTTTGCCAACTATTTTTTTTTTTGACGAGTCTTCTTTCTTCTCTAACCCAACGGATATCTATGATGGCTATTGAAACTATGAGTTAGCATGATGCGTGTATGCGTGTGATGCATGAGATATATAAGATACACGTGGTTATCAACACATAATATATCCTTCCGGCCTTATTTCTCCCACACTCATGGTAAGTCCATCTCTGTCCTAGGTATGACTTATTTTATGCACCAATATGGGGTACGCAAAATCGTTCTCTCCTATGCTACAAGGGTGAACCTTGGCTACCTCGGTCCATTTCCATCAGTAAATGATAAAGACCGCCCTTTTAAAACATGGACTAAGCCTATTATGAGGATCATGCCATTGTCTAGAAACGATGAATTGGGCCTTCAGAAATCGTGGTCATAGGGATGAATTTGGAAGCATCCAAAAGTATGCAAATATGTCATAACAATGCGTATCCTTTCTGGATGAAAGCTAGTGCGGATATCGGACTCGTGCTTCTAGCATATTTGGATCATGTTTGGACTTTCTAAACCCATCAAGGTTTTCATACAAGGTGGCCCATTATCATTTGAAAGCGTTCAATCATATTATTGCGAGGTGTAAACTCGTCCCAGTTGAAAAAGGCCCAACAAGTTTACACTTTTACAATAACGTGGCTAAACAAATTCAAACGATAGGGGGCCCAAACATAAAGTGGCCCATGGGTATTTTAGAAGCTTTTGGCCCAATCGTCATAAGACACAAACTCGTCCCAGTTTAAATGGCCTAACAAGTTCACATCTCATGATAAGAAGTTCAAATGAATCCAAATGATGATGGTCCCAAACACAAGCATAAAGGGTGGCCTCTATAGGTCATACAACTATGGTTCACATGCGGGTTTATATGAGTATAGATAAAGGCTCCAGCCGGCGAAGGGTTGCCCACAACTAGATCTCCCCACTCAAGGGTTCGAACGACCAAATGAGCTCACCTTTTTTATACCCTAAGGTACGTGCCAATGAGTGATGACACCATATAACGATCCACCACTTCGAGTGAAAGCGACTTCACGATACACGATGCCATCAAGGTAAAAAGGGGTATACAAAATATATAAGACAAGGTTAACTAAATCAAAAATCAAAAACATTACAAGACATTATTTCAGGGCCGATTCTCTATCCCCAGTGGAATCGCCAGACTGTAGACACAGGTACAGATGTGTGCGACGCTGTCCAGGCTCGCAGCCCGGTCGGGAGTACGGAATAGCCCGCGGGGGACTAAACCAGAGAATAAAGGAGTCGCCACCCAATGTGAACTAGCCGGTTAAGATAGGTTATGGAAATAAATAATATAGAAGAATGCAGAAAGTAATAAGGAAGTTCAATATAGATAGTAACAGATATAACATGTTTAAGGATAATAAAGTAAATTGAGTCCTCAGGATGGTTGATAAAAATTGGGGAATCTTAAGACATGGAGTAAAAGATGCAGATTCTTACATAACAAATGATGATTCTTTTTTCCAGCAGTCTTTACTCTAGTAAGTATATAGAAACCTAACCATAATATCTGTAGACACAGGCACAGAGGTGTGCGACGCTGTCCGGGCTCGCGGCCCGGTCGGGAGTACGGAATAGCCCACAGGGGACTAAATTGGAGAATAAAGGAGTCGCCACCCAGTGTGAACTGTGAAATGATTTAAGGCCGCACTCACCCTATGCAAGGGAAGACCTCAAAATGTTGGGTTCGGAATGGTCCCTTACTTATGCCAATTGTAATAAAAGGATTTATGCAATAGTATAACCAAGTCTTATGAAACACATGCAAAATAATTTAATCAACACCCAAGTTTGCACACCAATAAAAGTAAATAAAATAAAAACGAGCGCGTAATTCCATAAACATATCAAATAAAGAAATGCGAAAATGTAAATAAGTAATAACAGTAAAAGCGTTAATAATAAAGAGAAATGATTAAGTATGTAATGCAAAAGAAATGACCAAAGAGGCAAACATGCATAAAATATAAAGGAAGAGCCTGTCCAGTGTGTGTACGTTCGTGGAGCGTTCGTAAATGCGTTCAAACGGGATGGGATATGATGCATGGTAAAACAGAATACATCCGTTCGTATAGCGTTCGAAAACACGTTCGAACGAAAATAAGGCAGAATGCATGCGTTCATGTAGAGTTTGAGAACGCGTTCGAACGAGAATACTAAAGTGGTATCTAAAATGACATAAACGAGTGCGCGAGCGTTTTTCAAGTGGTACGTGGAGTTGTATCCCAAGTACAGACCGCACTACCGTCTATTCGGATTCGGCTATGAAATTTATGTTTGGGTTTCCATCCGATATACCGCGAGAGGCAACACTCAAGCATTAACACAGTATGAATGCGAAGTGAAAAATGAAAAATGACAACCAGAATGGCGAATAACAAGATCAACAGAAGAATAGTGTGACCAAGAGCTTTGGCCAACGTCCATATGGGATCTTGTATACCCGGCGCGGCAAAATATTATGGTAAAGGTAGCCTTTAGGCATTTCCCTCGAATGGAGGACCTTTAATCCAACGCGATTAGCCCATACGAACCAAATGACGACGCAAAAGTAAACAGACGGAATAACATGCAGAAAATAAATGACAGAATAATAAAAGAGATGCGACCAAGGCCAACATCTATATGGGACATTGTATGCCCGATTGAACGTATTTCATATTCAATCAAGTATACTTCATCCGACGCGGCAAAATATTGTGGTAAAGGTTGCCCTTAGGAATTTCCCTCAAACGGGGGACCTTTAATCAAACATGATTAGCCCATGCGCACTACATAACAATGCATAAATAAATAAAGCAATAACACACAGTAAGTAAATAACAGAATAATAAAAGAGATGTGACCAAGAGACTTGGCCGACATCTATACGGACCTCGTATGCCCGATTGAATGTATTTCACATCCAATCAAGTGTACTTGTCCGGCGCGGCAAAATATTATGGTAAAGGTTGCCTTAGGCATTTCCCTCAAATGGAAGACCTTTAATCCGACATGATTAGCCCATGCGCACTACATAACAATACATAAATAAATAAAGCAATAACACACAGAAAGTAAATAACATAATAATAAAAGAGATGCGACCAATAGACTTGGCCGACATCTATATGGGACCTCATATGCCCGATTGAATGTATTTCACATCCAATCAAGTGTACTTTATCCGGCGCGGCAAAATATTGTGGTAAAGGTTGCCTTAGGCATTTCCTTCAAATGGAGCACCTTTAATCCGACATAATTAGCCCATGCGCACTACATAACAATGCATAAATAAATAAAGAAATAACACGCATAAAGTAAATAACAGAATAATAAAAGAGATGCGACCAAGAGACTTGGCCGACATCTATATATGACCTCGTATGCCCAATTGAATGTATTTCACAACCAATCAAATGTACTTTATCCGGCGCGACAAAATATTATGGTAAATGTTGCCTTAGGCATTTCCCTCAAATTGAGGACCTTTATTCCAACATAATTAGCCCATGCGCACTAACTAATGATACATAATAAATAAATAAACAATACACAGAAAATAAATAACGAAACAGTAAACACAAACAATGAATGAACAAAAAAATTAAATAACAAAATGAAACACGTGCATGAAAGTTTCTCAAGCGGTACGTGGAGTTGTATCCCAAGTACAGACCGCACTACCGTCCATTCGGATTCAGCTACAGAATTTATGTCTGGGTTTCCATCCAATATACCGCAAGAGATAGCATGCAATCATCAACCCAATATAAATAAAAATAGACGTGGAACATAATGATGCATGCGAATGAACCAACAAAAACTAACTGAAAAGACAAATAAATAGCAAAGGGTGCCCTCAGGTCTTACATTTTTAAGTTGCTTCTCGGAAGTGCGTTACGTCGTCGTCGGAAGGGGTTAATGTTCCGTTTCTTTTCCGGTTCACTGGTTCAACATTTTATCCACTCTTTTGCTATTTTTGAGCCGCTATATCTCTGTATTCTTCGCTGTTTGACTGCAGTTTTGGGATCTTTTTTGTCTCGGTTTTGGCTAATGTTTTGGGGATACTTTTGTTCACTGTTTTGTTTGATTATGGGGACTATTTTAGGGTATTTTGAGCTGCTATTTTGGGGGATTTGGGTTGCTATTTTAGGTCATTAGGGGTTGTTTTACTCACTGTTTTTGGATGGTTCGAGGGCTGATTTTTAGTGGTTTAGGGGACTGTTTTCTTCTCGGTTTTTTGGGGGCTGGTTTGTTGATGTTTTTGCGTAAGTCAAGGGGTGTATTGCTCATTGTTTTAGACGTGTTTGTGTTTTTGTGTATGGTCTGCTTTGTGAGTCGGTGAAGGGCATGTATGTTGAGTGAGTGGGCTGTGTCGGTGTGCGTGTGTTTAAGGGACGTGTGTGGCTTGTGTGCGTAGGTGGCTTGTGTGTGAAAGGCTATTGGCTTGTTTTTGTGGAATCGGTGGAGGGGAGCTTGTTGAAGGGTTATTTGTTGTTGTTGTCTGCTTCGTGTTTGAGAGAGAGAGTGGGGTGGCTTTTTATTGTTCACGTTCTCAATTGTTTGTTTTTGTTAGTTAGTGGGTTGGTTGTGTGTTTTTTTGTCGTGAAGGGAGAGAGTAGGGTTTTATTTTTGTGAGTTGATGAGAGAAGAGAGAGAGGCATGAGATTTTGGGGATTGAGAGAGAAGCACTCAACCGAGTGCTGTTAGGGTTTTTTTTGTGATTTTCAGTTGCCGTGTGAGGAGTGAGAATGGAAGAGGCCGAGAGCTGAGATTATGGTTTATTGTTTTTTGTGAAGTGCCGCGAATGAGAGTTGTGTAGAAGATTCGGAAGAAGAGAGAGATGGGAGCCAGGAAGAGTGAATGTATGGAAAGCAAGAGAGATGAGAGAGCCGAGAGTTGATGAGCCTAGGGTTTATTATTTTTGTGTTTGCCGTGTGGTTGTCTAAGGAAAAAAAGAGAACACTAGGGTTTGGTTTTGTGTTATTTTTATAGTGGTGCGCTAGGGTTTTCTTTGTTTGGAAACAAATCATGCAATTAAAAGGATATATTAAGTTATTAAGGGAAATAAATTATGTAATTTTTGTGGGGATTGATTTCAAGATATTTTTAAATTTGGAAGGAGATTTGATTGGATTTTGGCATGTGTGAAATGTGATTTGAATATTTTGGATTGGGCTTGGGTTTTATGATGTGGGCTTAGGCGTGTGGCCCTTTGTGGGTTGCATGGGTTTTTGGCCGAGGCTAACAGTTAAAACAGAGATTGATCGAGCGAACCCGAGGCTAAACAAAAGAATTAAATTTTGATAAGGTATTAATTTTTAAATTTGTCCCTTCCGACGTCCGTTTCCCGCTACTTCCGTAACTTATCGGGTAGTGCCTCCATACGAGGCTCATCATTGGGCTTTATGTAAAAATGCAGTGTCTACAATATCATTAAGCTTAGACAATTAATAGTAATGTGTATTCTCAGATCTCCATTGGAAGCATGTATTCACCCTTCAACATAGAGCCCCAGCAAGAATTTGAACAAGTAAAGAATAGTATCTGACAGGATAGTCAAGTTATGAAACAACAAGATAGCAGAACCAAAAGGTTCAACATAACCTGGATAAGAATTATAAGATAGTAATACTCTGTATGAGATAGAGTAATTTAAATTCACAGTAAGACTAGCCGAATCTAGAAGTGATAACCTATCTTATTGTAGAATTGATAGTCTTCAAGCAAGTAAAGGCTCAAAAGAGTAACGAATCAAAGTAAGCAATGCATACGCATATAACGACCCCCAGAAGTAAGATATATGACTTATACAGAGCTTCCCACCGTAACTAGATAGAAACAAATTATTAAGAGAACAACACTCAAACCGATGGTTCAGTAATGATACCATAACTTGTCATAAAATATGGAGCTTCCAGAGAAGTAATAACTTAAGAGGTTTAGGAAACTGAGATAAGTAGAAGGATTAACAGAGGGAGTATGGTAGAATTTTGATAGAGCATAAACTTGAAGGAGGTTCTCAATAAATGATAGTATGACCAATAGTTGGAAATAAATCAGGAATAGAGTTAAAAGAGGTAATTCAGCTAGTTATTGGCAGTAGTACCTTAGTATGGGAAAATAATACCAAATATGTAAATAAGGGAATCCTAGGATTATAAACGAGCAACATATGCTACTGCAGCATGCAAAGCTAGAGAGACAAACATAATCGATAAAGACTTCAGGACCAAACCACCCTCCCAACCCTCGTTAGACAACAATAGTAGTGAGGGGACCTCGATGTTCATTCCAAAGATTTTTCCAAAAAAAATGAATATGTGGTGTAGTATAGTATCCTATAAGATAGGATAAGAGACATTTAAAAGATGATATCCATCGGATAAGAAGAACGAGACATGAAACACGGGAACCTTAGATATTTTATAAGAGCATAAGAGAAGAGGAAAAAAACTCTAAGAAAAAGATTTAAAGGAGGAACGGTCAAGATAAAACGATGAAAAAAATGAGTATTAGTCAAGTAATGACAGGAATACGTGAGTGACGACATTAGACATGACTAATGACCTATAACAACAGACTTTTCCATTTAGGAATTGAAGAATAAGGATATCAACAGAATATATTGTGGGATGTATAACAGTGAGCCCTTAGGCATTAGTATACGAATATTGTTGAGACGAAGACAACACCTAACAGAATAAGACTATGGAAGTAATTGAAAGTGGAATATTCTGGAGTGCAACTAGGCAAAGAGAACAAGTCAGTGTAAAAGATGGTTAACCAGATCTATACTAGCAACGAATTTAAAGAGTATGAATGTTAACCAGAACCGTGTCGCCAGCGTTGACGTTAATAGTAAGCTAGAGGTATATGAAAAATTTGACCATGAACTGGGAAGCCCTAAGCCCCACAGGTAGGCAGAGATAGAAGAGCCTGAAGGATAGAGTCGATAAGTAGTTGGAGTTTAACGAGAAGAAAATAAAGAGTTAGATAGTTATGTTAAGAGGAAGAATGTTAGGATCAGATCGAGCATATAGAACTGAGGAAATATCAAGTACGATCAGTTCTAATAGTGACAAGGATTACTTTTGTATATAGTTATCCCAGAATGGAAGCAGGATATGAAAAAGCCTAACGAAAGAGAACACTAGTATTTCTAGGGACTCGAAAGTACCAGCTAAGAAGAACCTGAGGTATACTCAAAGTTAGGAGGAACAAAAATCATTGGTTGTAGTACAAGTAAAATAGCGATACGCTAAACGTGAAGTGTAACATAAGTCCCAATTGATATTTAATAATTAATTGTCATGGCAAGAGATATAAGAGCTTTTAAGCAAGAAAGAACTAAGATGTATGGGACGGCAGATGATGAATATAATATCGAATTAAGAACTCATAGCTCACGCATATAATCGAGTTAGAGAATGTTGAGCACAACTAGAGGTATAGAAATGAGGTTTTTTTTATGCATGGAGATAGTTGTAGCATGACGGTTGTACAGTGTGTTCAACAGAAATTTTATGGAATGAGAACGAAGAATTATCTCTCAGTCAAGAATTTGAGGGATTATTCACTGAAGCTCACGGACTTTGGTGCAGTATGTGCGAGTATGGAAAAAGTTATGATTTCTATGTCATGGTATATAAGGTCCATCATGGTGATCACATAGTCCTTTGATATACTGACAGCGTATGAGAGACCGTCAGAATGTAATGTGATATAGTTGATGAAGCAAGGTTGGTTATGAGCATGCAGTCAGTTGAAAGCTGGTGGCCTGGCGACTTTTGGTTTCAATCCTAAAGGGGATTCGAAGGTGAATCTTATTTAAGGGGGGAGAAAATATAACATCCCGATAATTCCTATGACTACTATATTGTAGGTGGCATAATACATGATATAAATCATGCTCAAGCATGTTTGTGCTAGTGGAATTACATTACAGACCTTCGATAAATCCTTTGCAGTCCCGATACGAAATTTATTTCCGGTTCTACTCCTCACATCCCTTAGTATTTGGGCCATAACTCTTTCATACGATCTCCATTTTTTTAATTTTATATCATTGAAAAATTAAGACCGAAACCTACAACTTCCACGTTGGACTATTCATATTTTTGAATTCGAACCAGAAACAAGTCAAAAATCGTGATTACCGTGGATGCTACAGTAAATTTCGATAATGGCCTAGAATTGAGTGATGTGGCACAACCTTAGCCACTCATTTTATTATAAAAATCAGCCATCTTCTTATAAATAGGGGACTATTCATTCATCTCTCTTTCAAGCCCAAAAATGAGAGGAGCAAAGACAAGAATGAAGGATCTCATGCTTCCTTTCTTCCTCTTATCTTCATTTTTCAAGTCATTCTTGATCCATCCAAGCATATTTCCAAGCATGGAAAGCTTCCTTTCTCTTTTTATCCTCCCATTTTTCAGTTTTTGGCAAAGAAAATGAAGCCCCAAATTCGCACCATGCATACATAGGGATTGGATCTGTTTAATTGGCTTTGATGGTGTTGTTAGCATGCATTTTGAGAAGTGTCTTGATAATATTAGCATGGAATGAAGTCTTTATGTGTATGAATGTGTTGGGGAAAAGTATGCTTTGTGTTGGGTGATGTCCTAGACATGTTATAGTTAGAGAAGTGCTAATGTGAAGGTGTTAGTGTGATGGTAGTGTTGGAATTGATTTGGGCAGTGATAATGGAGAACTGGTATTTAGCCCTGAGATCGGGTTAGCGTCGCGAAGCTGAACATGATAATACCCTCTACCTCGGGTCGGTGCGTGTGGGAGTCACACTGAACATGAAAATACCATCTACCTCTGGTCAGTGCGTATGAGAGTCACACTAAACATGAAAATACCCTCTACCTCGGGTCGGTGCTTATGGAAGTCACGCTGAACATGAAAATACCCTCTACCTCGGGTCGATCGTGTGGAAGACTCGGGTCGGTCATGTGGAAGACTCAGGTCGGTCGTGTGGAAGCCTCAAGGTCAGTCATTTGGAAACCCTGGGTCAGTCGTGTGGAAGTCGCGACGCTCAGTACCTGGCGTCGTGACGTAGAACATGAAATGCTCTCTTTTTCAGTTTGTTCGTATGAGCGTCGCGACACGCAAGACTTGGAGTCGCGACGCGCAACAATACCAGTTTCATTCCATTTCAGTTTCGTCCTAGAATGTTAAAATCCGTTAGCACGCTAGCTATCCCGACACGTATGCAACATGCATGAGCATCCACTACATTCATGACCATGATTAGATTTTAGTTTATATATGCTAACCATACTCGAATACATGATGGGCTATCTTTTCCACATGGACCTTTTCAATCGCATCCAGGATCATTGGCAATAGTTATCAATCTGTGAGTGAATACTTTGTTTTATGTTTTCTTAACTTATAATTTAAAATGTTTCAAGTTTTGGAGTTTTATTTGTTTTGAAGTTTTAAATTGATAAATAATATACATAATGATTAAATGTTTCCGTCTCAGCGCTTGTTTAAAGTTTTCATGACTTCTGAATTATCTATATGTTTCCGCTAAGATGCTCGATTGATGATATGTTTCCGCCTCGACGCTTGTTGCATGTTTTTATATTTTTATGACTCATCATATGTTTCCACCAGGGTGCTTGTTTAGTGTCTCGTCTATCAGAAATGGATTGCCCCGCTACCTTATCGACAATGGATCATTTTTTTCCTCGCTTAGTCTTTACGCGCGACTTGGGCTTTGAGCACTTGATATGTTTTTGACTATACATGCATGAAAAATGGTTTATAGACATGTTTTAGAATTTTTCTTAAGGTTTTGTTATTTTTAGTATCCACTCACCAGGTCGTTCAAATGATCTGATCCCCCCAACACCACAGTTTGTTTTACAGGTAGCTTTATATGGTGAGCCATAACCGAACAAGAGCCTGAGATCGAGGAATTGAGTTACTGTAATCACTAGAGTATGGGTCTGTCATGCTAAGTTTATTGTCCGCATTTAGATAAAATACATGTATGTCAGTTTGAGTCAAGTTCTAATATATATGATGTTATTTAAATGAGATATAAGTATTTATTTAAAGTCAGTAAGTTGTTCATATATCACTAATTGGCTCATAAATTGGTTTTAATAAATGTTTGTTATAATAATATAGTCTAGAAAATTAGAAATGATCAAAGGCTCAGGGTAGTGGTGAGGATCCATCACCTACCGGTAGCATCTCCGCATTGAGGATGTTACAGTCGGGGTACGTGAGCATGACACAACCCATAAGTGGGTCGGGTTGGCCTAGATTTTTAAGCACGCGGAACATGAAAGTATTATACGTTTTGAGATAGACCAAAGTACGATACTTGAAAAATCCATAAAAAGTCTGCTTCAAATTTTATGATTTATTATATCTAACTATGTTTTGTTTCATCTCCATTAAATTGAATTTGTATCATTAAATATTATTTTATTAATTAAATTATTAGTCAAAATTGAGTTAAATTGTATTATCATTGAGTGAATGTTATTTGTTATATTTTCTTATTATTAGTAGTATATTTCTGTTATCTATTCAATTTTAAATTTAAGTATAATTTTTTTATGTGGCTCAATTTAATCTAAAGTTATTCGAAAAATAATTCACATTTTTATGTGAGCTGGATTGGGCTAAGATTTGTTTAAGTTCATGAAATCAATTTGAAGTTGAAATTGAAACTTAAAAAAACCATATTAATAATTTAAAGAATAGGTAAAAATATTACACATTTAAAAATAATATTGTTTTAGAGAAAAAATAATAATTTATTTATATGAAATAAAAAAATTGAGTGCACTATTATAAAATCAAATATCACTATAATATCATGTTGGGTACAATGCAATTGGCTTGTCAAATTAGTCATTGTATACTCCGGTATGAAATACAGCACGCAGTTAAATGTATTTGTCTCTAATTCCTATTCTATTTATTGTCTAAGCGGTTAATTCCGTCGTTATATAATTACTTTATTAATTTTTGTGTAATTGGTTAATTTCGTTGTTGTATTATGGTATTATAAGTCCCGAAGGGGCGTGGTTTAGTGGTGTAAGGCTCAAGATCTCATCTTGAGGTCGTAGGTTCGAATCCAGGAAGTACGTTTCTTATAAAAACCTGGGATAGTCGGGGGTTTTACATACTCCGCTTAAGCCAGAAAGGGATGGTTTGACCGTGGGGTTTCCAATGATTTAAAAAAAAAAAATTATGGTATTATAATTTTTACCACATATAATTTAATTTTAATTTAAATATCAATTTAGTGCATGAGCCATGACTACAGCTCCGTTAATTTAAATTTTTAAATAAAGCTTCTTCAAATATACTTTTTAAAAGTAGAGTTTTTGAAAAAAAAAAAATTGGTTATTTGATAATCAATGAGAGTTTTGTTAAAAATTGTAAATTTCAATGGATACGTTTTTTTTTTTTTTTTAAGTTATCTTATAAAAAATTGAAATAATATTATGAAATAAAATAAAGATATTCTAAATAATTTAACTCTTTAAAAAAGTTTATCCAACCTCTACACCTAAAATCCAAAATTTTGAGTTTTTGTTAGGAGAAGTAAATTATTTGTTTGATCAATGAGAGTTGTGTTAAAAATTATAAAATTACTTTAATGTATAAGTTTTTTAAAAGTTATGTTATTAAAAAAAATGAAATAATATTATGAAATAAAATAAGGATACTCTGGACAATTTAACAATGTAAAAAAATTTATCCAATCTCTGCTCCAAAAAACCCAAATTTTGAATTTTTATTAGTAGAGATAAATTATTTATTTAATCATTAAAATCTCTACTTTAAATATAAG
>SKCR01011251.1:0-22875 GCA_019454045.1 Zanthoxylum bungeanum | reverse complement strand
GAGGAATTAATAGATCTAATCATATCATTTGAACCAAAAGTTGACCCCATTCTTTCCAAGTTGGACTGGTCAGACAGCGATCGTGGTAAGAAGCGTAAATTGGATATAGATCTTAATCGGTAAATTTTTAATTTCTGCAAACCAGGTACTATCCTCTAAACTCTTCCTTTACTTTTTAAGATATTGGGGACAATGTCTCATTAAGGTTTGGGGGAGGGAATTAGTTGACTAGTATCTTGTTTTTAGTTTGTGTGTTGTTTTTATTTTTGTCCAAATTTTTTCGAAAAATAAAAAAAAATTTCAAAAATTTCAAAAATATTTTGCACTTTTTGTGTTTTTATTTTGACTAAAAATGTGAAATTGGTAAGAGATAGCTGAGTAAGAAATTTCCACTCCTGAGACGTATCTCAAACCTATTTCGGAACAAGTTAATTTTTATTTATTTCCTTTTAAATTACTTAATTTGTTAATTCTCCATAAAACTAACTAAAATGGATCTTCATATTCTTAGTTGGCATGTATTATCAACATGCATAGTAACATACGGACATGAGCTGTAACTGACAGGATTGTAATATTCAGTGCTATAGTTTAATTGGAGGAAGCATCCCGAAAAGTGATGGAGTAAAACAAAACAAAAACATCTGAGATCCGGGTTATTAAGTCTGTAAGGGTGTTTTAACACCTAGTGCCCTAAAACCAACTGGTTCAGGAGTCACTGGCCTAAAGCTCGCTACATGGATCAAGGATGTTGCAAAAATATATATATCTGAAATCTGGGTAATTAAGTCCGTAAGGGTGTTTTAACACTTGGTGCCCTAAAGCCAACTGGTTTGGGAGCCACCGACCCAAGCTCGCTACATAGACGGAAGGTATTGTATATAAATAAAAAGTCAAAATCAGAAAAAGCAAAGAAAAAATCAGAAAAATCAAAAAAATTATTTCATCACTGCAAAAAGGTGTGAAGTCTGATAGAACTTTAGGAGAAAAATATTACTCTCTTATCAACTATACTTATGACTGTAGTGGGAAAAAATGAGTTGATTATTATTATGCTGGCTGTGTATATGGAGAATGGTAAAAAAATAATCGGAGAATTTACTTATTCGGTAATTTAAAAAGAAACAAAACAACTACTAACTTGGAGTAGAAGTTTCACCTAAATAGTCACTGACTTCTTTATTCTCTTTTCTCTTGTCTTTTTACTTTTGTGTGCATTAGTTTTAACTAACTTTTTACTTTTGTAAAATGTTTGTGGGTATCATTGCTGTAAGCCCTCACGAGACTACAACTCGTCCACTAGGGACACCTAGGGGTTTAAAGGCTTGTTGCATACGCTAAATGCAACCGTGATCCCTACGAAAGTGGCTTAGTTAATTTTATGTTATTTTATTTTGTGTTTTGCTCGAGGACTAGCAAAATGTTAGGTTTGGGGGTGTGATGAGTGGTAAATACATCACTTTTTCTCTCATTTAACCTAATTTTTTGTATTATTTCTCGAGTTTATGAACGTTTTGATGTGTTTTATTGTTATTTTACAGATAAATAAAGTTTGGAAAGCACTGGAGGCAATTGGGGCAAAAACGGACAAAAATACATCAACTGGGATATTTTGATCTCTTGCGCGTCGCGACGCCCAGCCTGCGCCGAACCTGCTAACGTGCGCGGTTCGCCACGTGTCAGAATCTGATTGCTCAAAATTTACTAACGTGCGCTGATCATGCTAACGTGCGTCGTGCCATGTGTCGTCATCACAACGGATATGCTAATGTGTGCCGGTGCCACGTGTCGCAATCTCCCTCCACACGTCAGCGTGACGTCATCCATGACGTCATGAACAGTGCCACATGTCACAATAATTGAGCCCCCAACCACTCCGCCACGTGTCACCTTATCACCTTATCCGAAATCTGCAACTGACGAACCAGAAGCTGCCACGTCGACATATTCAGCGTCGCGACGCTGAACCCTTCCAGCGTCGCGACGCTGGACCCTTATCCGCGCCTATAAATAGAGCTCCAAATTTCAGATTTCAGTGTACCACCTCTCTCCTCTCTTCCATGTAAAGAGAGAGTTTCTCTCTAGTTTCTTTAAGTTTTTATTTTTGTAAATAATTTTAATTACTTTTTATAATAGTAATAATTACTTTTACTATTTCAATAATCATAGTAATTTATTTTTACTATTTACTTTTTACAGTTTTACTATTCACCATGATGAGGTAACTTCCCCTGCCGAGGTGAAAGGTAATTCTTTTACTGTTACTATCTTAGATTAATCTCCCTTAGACACAACATATTCACTATTTTAAAATTGGACTTAACGAGGATACCGCTATATTGGTTGGTTGGCTATTTATTATAAACCGGATTAATCATGACTTAACAAAGATACCGCTATATTGGTCGGTTGGCTTTTAAATTCCTTTACCGCCTACATGGCAGATTCAGGACAAATTTTACCGCCTTTATGGCTGGTCGGACTTAACTTGACTTAATCAGGGTACCGCCTATATGGTCGGTTGGTTTTAATCTCACAAGTGATTATGTTATACTAAGGGAGATATCTAAGTTAGTAATTAGTAAAAGTAATTCCTTTTATCTTGGCAGTTTATTTTCATTTACTTTTCCGCTTTTACTTTCTCGCATTTACTTTTCAGCATTTACTTTATGTCTTTTAAGTTTTCATTAGCCCTAGCTATGTGTTGTAACTAAGTCGGTATCTAGGGTTGTGATGAATTTCAATATCACGGGTTTATAAAGGGTTAGATTATAGTTGGGGTAATTTAAAGATTTATTTATTGAATCTTAATCTTAATGCTCTTTAATTAACTAGCCATTAATAAAACTTATTAGGAAAACTTAAAATGAACTAGACATAGGGATTATAAGTTTAAGACCTTAGACTCAATAGCCCACGATCTTCCTTGAGGATAGATAACCCTTTAATAGATTTCCTTACAGGATAGGAATATACCTGTCGGGCGGGGGTAGCCATAATTGGAACTTAATCTTAATAAATCTAGGTAATTTGGTTGACATAGGCATATGTTTCAATTGGATTATACTAGGTATTTGTAATTGACCATCTGAAGAGGCTTTTACATAATTAGTGTTTCAGGTTAATAAATCGATATTTTACCCGACTATAAGATAGCCACTTCATCTTTAAATAAAATTGGAAGGATTCACAACCCTGGATAGTTTTTATAAATTTGGATTTTTCTCAACTTATTTTTACGCAATTTTATTTACTTGTTTTAAATTTAGAATCATCGTCATTTCAAATCAATCAATCAAACAACCTGTTAGGTACTAGTAATCATTTGGCCCCATAAATTGATAACAAAAGGTTTTAAGTCCTCGTGGGATCGATACTTTTATACTACTTGAACGATACATGCGTTTGCGTTATACGCGTGTGATTACGCGGTCACATTCCTTGAAAGTATTTTCTCGAATCAAGTCAAACATCTCTTTATGTGTCCCTTTGGAGGTATTTTCTCGTATCAAGACAAACGAATACGAGTTTATTCGTTCGACTCGTATTCGCTTTAAAACGAATACAAGTTTGAAAAAAATGTATTCGTTTAATAAATGGGTCAATTCGATTTCATTCATTTATTAAATACAAGCTCATTGATTCATTTATTCGTTTAAGATTCATTTTATTAGTTTTTTTTACTTGTTCTTGTTATTTTCAATAAGATTCGAGAAATTATAGCTAATTACCATTAAAAAAAAATAATTTCGATATTTGATGAGGTACTTTTAGTAAATATATTAAGTACATATTTCATATATATATATATATATATATATATATATATATATATATATATATATATGAAGAATTAATGTAAATCAAGTGTGGTAAATTATTTTATGAAATAATATCATGACTAAACGAATATTCGTATTCGATTCGTTTAATAAACAAATCGAATACGAATCTTGATATTGGGATTCGTTTAATAATCGAATCGAATACGAATCCATCACATTTTGATTTGATTCATTTAGGATTCGATACAAATTCGATTCATTGATTCGTTTTGCCACCCCTAATAAAATCCTTGTACATAGTTGTTAACAGTCAAAATCACACAAGAGTAGATGTAATTTCCTTTCTTAGATAATTAATAGCATTAATTTCGATTGTGAGTTTACATTCCTTGAAAGTATTTTCGAATCAAGTCAAACATCTATTTTTGCGTCCCTTTGGAGGCATTTTCTCGAATCAAGACAAATACCCCTCTTTTGAGACTGTGTTTCATGAGATTTGAACTTTACCGTATCAGATGTCGGGTGCTCTAGTTAATGTGCAGTCGGGAAATACTGCCCTCCAAAAGATGAAGAAGCTTCATGAGAGTTCCAGGAAATGGATGTGCGTCTCCATTAGCATCCTTCTCATCATTATTGTAAGCATAGTCGTCTCAGTGCTAAAGCCATGGAATAGCATCAAAGGTGTTTAGCTGCTCGACATTCATTATGTATAGAGATATATGAGTTTCTGTCAAATGTCAATGACACTAGTTATTCCTTTTCGGCCATTTCTGTATTCGAGTCTGTAGTTTAAATCGATTATTAACTTGTTATCCGTTTAATCATGGATTCAAACATTGGAAAAAAAAAATGCTTTGCATCGATACATAGGTCAACAAAACGTTTAGCTTCACATATCTATATAACCATTTGGCTTAAAATTAACTGTATAATTATGTTGCATCACTCAAGAGACAAATCATCCAGTTGCTATATTAGACTAAATTTCCATTTGAAAGTGTTTAAAATCATATCAAAAATACTTTCTTAATATTAAATTTTATTAACATCTTTGATAGTACGTTCAAAAATGATAATTAAGTAGCGCTCTCAAACTATCGCTAAAACTATTTCAAAATCGTATTCATATGAAATTACAAAAGAGTTAAAAGAAATGTACACACAAAAACTAAATAGAGCAAAGACCTCAACTTGGCAAGTAATTAGCATTAGAATAAATTTCATTACCAGGATAGTTGGTCGTCCTAGGATTTGCATAAGGTTGCAAAGACTCCAAAGATTTCACATTGGCCCCACATCATTTAATTCCTACTATCGAAAAATGGCAACAAGCCGAGTATAATATGAGAATGTCAATATCCGTATCCATCTTGTTCAATTAGCGGGTATGAAATTCTTACATGCACTTAGACTTCACATTGCCCCATGGCATTTAATTCCTACTATCTACAGATAACAATAGGCCGAATATGACACACTCCTCATTCAATTAATGGGTACGAAAATTTTATTCATATCCAACTAGGGATGGCAATTTGGATCAAGATTCGATTTGCTTTAAAGCGAATACGGGTTTCAAAAAATGGGTTCGTTTAATAAATGGATCAATTCTATTCAATTCGTTTATTAAACGAATCGAATATGAATTTAAGCTCATGGATTCGTTTATTCGTTTAAAATTCGTTTTATGACCAAAATACGAAAATTGTGCAAAGTTTAAATTTCCGAAATTGTACTTCGATTGAACGCCATTTCAAATTTCCAACCTCTAAAATCCAAATGTCAAATCCAATTTTTGCCATTATTTGTTTCGTATTTGGTCCTAAATGATTCCATTAAGTCCCGATTTTATTTTATCTGTAAACTAAAAAAAAAATCAAAACATTTATAAAACCCGAGAAAACTATACAAAATATTAAGTAAAATGACAGTAAATATTGATATATTGTCCGTTCATCATGAATCAACTAAAAAATCAAATATATAAGTTGTAATGAAAATAAAAATAAAAATATAGTACATGCAATAGTAATTTATGAGTAATTTTCACTTTTTATTTTTTACCCTAATTTTGTGAGAGTGAATCCAAATTTATTATCTTTCAAGGAAGGAGTTTAACCTCATGTCGTTGCATATGAATATTAAAATAATTGAAAATACTAACTCATCTCTAATTACAGAATAAAAAAATATGACCACGTTAATAAAATTATTCAAAAACTTTTTGTTTTTCAACAAAGATGGATTGATGTTTTCAATAAATTAGTGGGTAGATTAAAGATGTTAAAATATTTAAAGATAAATAGAAATTAATTTATCCGATAATGATATTTTTTACCCTTAACGTGAAATTATAGAAAAGAAATTATCGTAAACTTAAAAGGGTTGTTACACTAACAACATAATATTGTTGTACTGTAAATTTTTTTTCCATAATATGCTGCCCGTGGCGTCGAATGCAAAGCATTTTGCATTAATATTTTTAAAATTTCACTCATTTTCCACATTTTTACGAAAGTAAGTTCACAACTTGTCAATGGGCTCGTAGCACAGCCTATCGATAACTCATGTCCCTTGATATGTTGAATGGCATGAAATTGAGTTCTTGTAGTAGCAATGGAGACTCAATTATCTTAATTTATCTCATTTAATGTGTATTAGAGGTAGATTTCTTCCCCAATATATACAGATTTTTACGATGTTCGAATATCTCATCCTACATCTATGTGTCAAATCCCAAATCTAAAAAGCTAAATAAAAGGATATTTCTTAGAGTAGGAAAATATATCTTATTTAAGACAACTCCCACAATATAAATTTGCTTAAAAAGTTATAAGGCGATTTTTACAAGGAATTATATTAATAACTTAAGTAGGATATAAATGCCTTAACAAATATTGAAAAATAATAAAAATGTAATAGTAAACTTATAACAAAATATAAGGAGTATAAATTTTAATAATAAAATATTAAACTCTAATATTTTTTTGCACTTTTTTTAAATTCCAATTTTTATTTGTCTTTGCTATTTTTGCTTTCATGATTTTCTATTGATCTTATCCTTTGTTAGTCTGCAAGAAATAGGCAGGAAATTTCTAGGAATGAACAAATGACTATTCCATTAGTCTTACTTTCACATTTCACATGTTCCTTCAATTTGGCCATTGAAGACTTTTGTGTACATTTATATATATCCACACAAAATTTAGAGCTCATAACAAAGCATTAGGCTCATTTCTATGAGATAGATCTTGGAATAAAAATAAAAGAAGTACATGTAATATTAATTTATGAGTGATTTTCACTTTTCTTTTTTACCTCAATTTTGTGAGAGTAAATCCAAATTCATTGTCTTTCAAGGAAGGATTTCAAGCTTCTATAGTTGCATGTGGATATTAAAATAGTTTAAAATTAACTCAACTCTATTTACAATATAAAAAAATATGACCGCACTTATAATATTAAAAAAAAAAATTATTTTCAACAGTGATGGATTGATGTTTTAATAGGATGCTTCACCCCAAACTTGCTTACAGACTACATTGTTTCATTTAGGGATGACAGTGGGTAGGGTTTGATACGGATTTTCTATTATCAAATCCGCATCCGCATAAGTAAATAAATTACCAAATTCGCACCATATCCGTTACGGGTTTTAATTTTTATCACCAAACCCATACCAGTAAATAAAAATAAATTACCCAATCCGCACTGATACCCATCAGATTTTTTATGAGTTTTTAAAATATTGAATTTCCTTATACTCTTAATAATACAATCTTTTTAATTAAACATTGATAATTTTTTATAACATACAAAAAAGAAAGTAATTGAAAATTTACAAATTATGACACATAAATAAAAGTTTAAAATATTTATAACATAATATCAAACTATATCATCACAATTACATCTATGAATCACTAGCTGAATATTTTTTATAATGTTAAAATTATATCATCAAAATTATTGAACCATGACGAAAAGCAATTCAAAAATTATAAAAAAAAAAAGTCCTTTTATAAGAGAGAATTTTTTTTGCCCTAAAAATATAAAAAATAATAATAATTAAGCTTACGGGTATCCGTTGGTTCTGCTTAATTACCAAACTCGCAGCATATTCTGTTTTAAATTACCAAACCCGCTAAAGTATTTACCAAGTCCTACCAATTGTGAGCGGATTTTTGCGGGTTTAGGAGCGAAATTGCCATCCCTAGTTCCATTAATATTTTTTAAAATTTCACTCATTTTCCACGTTGCTATGCAAGTAAGTTCACAACTTATCAATGGGCTCATAGCGTAACCTATTAATAACTCATATCCATTGACATGTTGAATGACATGAAATCGAGTCCTTGCAATAACAATGAAGGCTAATTATCTTCATTTATCTCATTTAATGTGCATTATTGGAAAATTTCTTCCCTTATATATGTGGATTTTTACGTGGTTCCGATATTCAATCCTATATTCATGGAATAAATCCTAATGTGATAAACCTAAAAAAATATGTCTATTTAGGATAAATCTTACCCGCACAATGTAAGTTTACTTAAAAAATTATTAGGCAAATTTTACAAGGAATATTAATAACTTAATTAAAGAATAAATACACTAACCAATATTGAGAAACAATAAAAATACAATAGTAAAATATAAAATCTTATAAGGCTTATAAATTTTAATAATAAAATATTAAACTATAATCTTCTTTTGCCTTTTATTCCCAAATTTAATTTGTCTCTACTATCTTTCGCTTTCATGATTTTCTATTGATCTTATCCTTTATTATTCTATAATAAATTGGGAGGAAATTTCTAAGAAAGAACAAGTGATCATTCCATTAGACTTGTTTTCACACTTCACATGCTCATTCAATTTGGCCATGGAAGACTTTTGTATACATTTACATATACCTACCCACACAAAATTGAGAGCCCATAAAAAAGCATTATGCTCATTTATATATGAGATAGATCTTGGAATAAAATAAAAATAATACATGGAATATTAATTTATGAGTGATTTTCACTTCTCTTTTTAACCCATTTTTATGAGAGTGAATCCAAATTCATTGTCTTTCAAGGAAGGAGTTTAAGCTCATGTAGTTGTATATGGATATTAAAATAGTTGAAAATATTAACTCACCTTTATTTACAATACAAAAAAAAATGACCGCATTAATAAAATTAATTTAAAAATATTTTGTCTCTTCAACAGTAATGGATTAATGTTTTCAATAAATTAGTGGGTAGATTGAAGGTGGTTAAAATATTTGAAGATAAATACATTGTTCCAATACCACTAGTATCGTATGAGGAAGCTAAAATGCAAAGCATTTTGCATTAGTATTTTTAAAATTTCACTAGTAAGTTCACAACTTGTCAATGAGCTCATAGCGTAGCTTATTAGTAACTCATATCTATTGACATGTTCAATGACATGAAATTGAGTCCTTGCAATAACAATTAAGACTCAATTATCTTCACTTATCTCATTTAATGTACATTGACTGTAAATTTATTTCCTTATATATGTGGATTTTATGTGATTCCGATACTCAATCCTACATCCATGAGATAAATCCTAAATTGAAAATCCTAGATAAAAAAAAAATATATATTCTTAGAATAGGAAAATATATCTTATTTAGAATAAATCTTACTTGCACAATGTAAGCTTGTTTAAAAAGTTATTAGGCCATTTTTACAAGGAATTTAATAATATAATTAAAGAATAAATATCCTAACAATATTGAGAAACAATAAAAATATAATAGTAAAATGTAATATCTTATAGAGCTTATAAAATTTAATAAAAAAAATTAAGTTCTAATATTCTTTGTGCCTTTTTTTCCCTAAATTCGATTTGTCTTACTATCTTTTTATTTCCATAATTTTTTATTGATCTTATCATTTATTAGTCGGCAAGAAATAGGTCGGAAATTCTAAGAAAGAACTTTCAATAGTCTTATTTTCACACTTGACGTGCTTCTTCAATTGCTTTTGTCAATTTTCTTTTGCATTTTAACTTTTTCATCAATTGGCAGGTTCATGTGCGCTTATATTCCCTTTTCAGAACACCAAGACGAGAGTAAGGATGATAATGGATCAGGTCAAAAATGATAAGTTCGATTCGAGTCGGAGCTAGAATCAGATCAGAACGGGTTCGGGTTCGGATTTTTCGGTCATCCTTAAACGAGAATAGCGGTGTGATGTGACTTCCCGTCTAACCACCACACTAGCGGTAAAAATGAAATTTGTTCAAAATTTTAGAGTTTTTTTTTCACACAAAAACTAATCTTGAGAGGTAAAAACGATAATATCTTAAAATAATAAAATATTAAATTGCAGGTGGAGTATCGGATGATTCAAATTGATGAAAGCACTACAAGGAAATACCATATGATGTGACTACCACTACCGTTGACTACGTTTCTCACTCGTAGCGGATGATTCGAAGAGTGCCGTGTACATATAGAGCTCATAAGGTCATAACAAATATAGAATTATTCTCATTTCCATGAGATAGACTCTACAGGATCTGACTCAACAAATATAGAATTATTCTTGTTCCTCCACTGAAGCTGAGTACTAATCTATCGCCTTCACTGCTGCTGAGATTTACTGGATAAGATCTCTGCTTACAGAACTTGGTCTTAAAATTAATTATTCCGCACCGATTTACTGTGACAATGTTGGCGCCACCTACTTATGCGCTAATTCAGTCTTTCACTCTCGCATGAAGCACATCGCTATTGACTATCACTTTGTGCGTGAACGCGTCCAATCTGGTGACTTACGCGTCTCGCATGTCTCTTCCTCTGATCAGCTTGCGGATGCTCTCACAAAACCTCTCTCTGGTGCAAAATTAGTTGACTTTCGTAACAAGATTGGAGTTCGACTGATCTCCATCTTGCGGGGGAATGTTAAGTGTATTTGAATTTCAATTTCAGGATTATGATTATATTTCTCCTATCTACTTTAGATAACATATTTATCTTCCTCAACAACTTGTACTTATCTAAAATAGGCTTAGATATATCATTATCTCATGTATTTAAACACCATGTACATCACACATTTGATTAAGAAAATATATATTCTCTTAAATTACTTTCCTCTCAAACACAATATGGGAAATAGGATGCTTCACCCAAACTTATTTACAAACTACATTATAGGGTCCGGCCCGGATATTTTTTACCCCGAACCGGACCAGATTCGGATTTTTCTTTCACCCTTAAACGAGAATCGCGGTGTGATGTGACTTCTCGTCTAACCACCACACTAGCGGTAAAAATGAAATTTGTTCAAAATTTTAGAGTTTTTTTTTCACACAAAAACTAATCTTGAGAGGTAAAAACGATAATATCTTAAAATAATAAAATATTAAATTGCAGGTGGAGTATCGGATGATTCAAATTGATGAAAGCACTACAAGGAAATACCATATGATGTGACTACCACTACCGTTGACTACGTTTCTCACTCGTAGCGGATGATTCGAAGAGTGCCGTGTACATATAGAGCTCATAAGGTCATAACAAATATAGAATTATTCTCATTTCCATGAGATAGACTCTACAGGATCTGACTCAACAAATATAGAATTATTCTTGTTCCTCCACTGAAGCTGAGTACTAATCTATCGCCTTCACTGCTGCTGAGATTTACTGGATAAGATCTCTGCTTACAGAACTTGGTCTTAAAATTAATTATTCCGCACCGATTTACTGTGACAATGTTGGCGCCACCTACTTATGCGCTAATTCAGTCTTTCACTCTCGCATGAAGCACATCGCTATTGACTATCACTTTGTGCGTGAACGCGTCCAATCTGGTGACTTACGCGTCTCGCATGTCTCTTCCTCTGATCAGCTTGCGGATGCTCTCACAAAACCTCTCTCTGGTGCAAAATTAGTTGACTTTCGTAACAAGATTGGAGTTCGACTGATCTCCATCTTGCGGGGGAATGTTAAGTGTATTTGAATTTCAATTTCAGGATTATGATTATATTTCTCCTATCTACTTTAGATAACATATTTATCTTCCTCAACAACTTGTACTTATCTAAAATAGGCTTAGATATATCATTATCTCATGTATTTAAACACCATGTACATCACACATTTGATTAAGAAAATATATATTCTCTTAAATTACTTTCCTCTCAAACACAATATGGGAAATAGGATGCTTCACCCAAACTTATTTACAAACTACATTATAGGGTCCGGCCCGGATATTTTTTACCCCGAACCGGACCAGATTCGGATTTTTCTTTCACCCTTAAACGAGAATCGCGGTGTGATGTGACTTCTCGTCTAACCACCACACTAGCGGTAAAAATGAAATTTGTTCAAAATTTTAGAGTTTTTTTTTCACACATAAACTAATCTTGAAGGTAAAAATGATAATTTCTTAAAATAATAAAATATTAAATTGCAAATGGAGTGGCGGATGATTCGAATTGATCGAAGCACTAGGTGGAGTAGCGGATGATTCGAATTGATCGAAGCACTACAAGGAAATACCATGTGATAGTGACTACCATTGGTATTTTTACAAGGAATTTAATAATTTAATTAAGAATAAATATCCTAACAAATATTGAAAAATAATAAAAATATAATAGTAAAATGTAAAATCTTGTAAAGCTTATAAAATTTAATAAAAAAAATTAAGTTATAATAAAATTATAATAGTAAAATGTAAAATCTTGTAAATCTTATAAAATTTAATTAAAAAAAATTAAGTTTTATAATATTCTTTGTGTCTTTTTTCCCCTAAATTCAGTTTGTCTTACTATCTTTTTACTTCCATAATTTTTTATTGATCTTGTCCTTTATTAATCTGCAAGAAATAGATAAGAAATTTCTAAGAAAGAACAAGTGACCATCCCACGAGTCTTGCTTTCACACTTTACGTGCTTCTTCAATTGCTTTTGTCAATTTTCTTTTGCGTTTTAACTTTTTCATCAATTGGCCGAAAATTGGTAGGTCCTATTATGCATGTCCGCATTGACTTGGGTTGGATTTGGATTCGAGCTTTATACGGCTCGAATTTTTTTTTTAAAAAAAATTAAAATTAAAAATAATAATATATAAATAAAAAATACATTCACGGAAAGACTATTTATAAATAAATCAAAAATGGAGTATACTACAAACATATAAAAATATATATACGTTTTTTTTTTTAGCCCGGACTCGAGCCGGAGTGCCGGACGGATCCGACCCTGATATTTTTTACCCCGGATCTGATCCAGACTTTTATGCCACCCGTTGACGAGTCACTGTGTGATGTGAGTTCCCGTCTACCACCACACTAGCGGTAAAAATGAAATTTGTTCAAAATTTTAGAGTTTTTTTCATACATAAACTAATCTAAAATATTAAATTGCAAATGGAATAGCGAATGATTCGAATTGATCGAAGCACTACAAGGAAATACCATGTGATGTGATTACCACCAAACTAGCTTTTTGACCGTTGACTACGAAGAGTACTGTGTTTGTATATATAATTATATAGAGGTCATAAGGTCATAACAAATATAGCATTACTCTCATTTCCACAATTCTAGCAGCATCTGCCAGGTATTTTCAAGTAACCATTTTCATTTAATCTTATTATATCTACTAATTATTTTATTAGTAGTATTTTCTTAATTAATTCGAAAAATAAAATTCAGTAACTATAAATTGTTTTCTGTAGCACAAGTAAATCTAATTTCTGATTGATTTTTTTTTTTAAATGAATACAAGAGATTTAGGGAATTAGATTGCTATCCAACTAAAAAAAAAAAAAAAGAATATGAACTTGTGGACTGTGGGTTTTGTAGTCGAATGCCGTAATCTCGGTATTCCTCCCCCTAAAGAGAGGGCATCTAAATTTTTGTTTAAATAAATAAATAAATTTATGGGTGTATTTGTTTCTCTGTTTTTCTTTTATTTATTATACAAAACTTTTTGAGTATTGGGATGCATCAGTATATGTGTTTTGATCGCCTTTTATGATAAAATTTGTACAAATTTTCAAACATCCAGAAGAATTATGGAGAAGCTTAAAGTGGCCGGTCAAAAGGGAGTCGTCAACAAGAAGTCCAAAGTTAGATGTGTTGGATATGGCGAGTGCGAAAGGAATCATGCGGTGAATAACGGAGGATTCGCTGTGGATGGCTGCAAGGAATTCATTGCCACCGATGAAAATGGGGATAGTGCTCTTAAATGCTCTTGTTGCGGCTGCCACAGGAATTTTCACAGAATTGTAGAGGAAACTGATCAGGTAGTTTCTGAGAAATATTGAGAACTCTTTTCTTTTTTTGGTTCTCAAATGTAAATCATAACAGAGCTGTTACATTTTATAATGAAATAATGTTGACAGGAAAGTTTTGATGTGAGAGAACAAAAGGAGAAGAAAAGAAGAAAGAAGAAGTCAGAGGTTTGGGATGATTTCACACATTCTATAGATAAAGATGGAATGGAATGGGCTATTTGCAAACATTGTAATGGGCAGTTTGATGGTTCGAGTAAGAAAGGAACCACTCATCTCAAAAATCATTTAGAGTCAATGAAATGTCGAGATAAGAGAAATGGAGGAGATGGAAATGAAGATATATCAACCCAAACAAGAAATTTAGCGACTCTCACTCCTCTTGTTATGAAAGAAAAATCACCCGTGATTGATCTTATCAAACAGATGTTTGATGAGTACGGAGATTTTACAGATCATTGGGATCCATCGGCATTGAATTCCATAAAGGATGAAATACTCCAAGTGTATCAAGAAGAGAAGGAAAAACAGGACAAATTTCTTAGTAATCTCTCTTGTCGTTTTAGTTTACACATTTATCATTTGGATGATGAGGTGATGTTGATGGTACACTATATTGATGATAGTTGGGAACGGCAGGAGAAGATTATTAGTATCATTCCAAATGAGAATTATATACAAGAAATGATTAAGTTATGTTTGGATTTGAAGATTGATAGGAATATATGCTCTATACAACATCATCATAAGGAGTTTGGTGTTGAAGTGGAGGATGATGATGAGATTATTGGAAGTTGGTTTAGTCAACGAGGTTCACTTCTTTTTACCGGGGTCAGGCCTGACTTTCATGACTTGATGAATAAGATTTATATTTTTACAGAGGAGTGGGAAATGAACAAAATTGATGGATTATACGAGTGTGTTCATTATGGGTATAAGACATCATCAAACAACGTTAAGTTACAACATGCAGTAAATAACGCGAGGACCATGGGCAAGAAAGTCATTTTCAATGATAATCCTTGTTTTTATGATTCTTTTGAATGTCTTGAGCTTGCAATGGGTTTGAAAGAAGCATTTAGTGAGCTAGAGAAAATAGATTCTGATTTCATTTCAATAAATTTAACCAATCAAAAGTGGGATGAGGCAACAGCCACGTTCGAGCATTCACGTGCGTTGAGAGGATTTCCTAACTGTTTCGGTTGGGATTATTGTATTAGTATTACTACTACAGTTGTAAATATTTTGAAATCGTTTGGATTCCACAGCAGTGAAGATTGTCTAGTTTGCAAAGATGCGTCATACAAGAAATTATTTGATAAGATCCAAGTCTATTTGGTCATAATAATTCTTGACCCGCAATTCAAAATGGATACAATACAACGTTGTTATAAGGATATTTATGGCAATGATGCAGATGGCTACCTTGAGAAAACCTTGAAAGATTTTAGAGACGTTTATAATGAATATGCAAAGGAGTCTAGTGGTGAAGATTATAAAATGGTGGACGCCATGGGGAGGCCATGCACATCTTCAACAAAGTCAACAGAACTTGATCTCTATCTTCATCACCTTAAAGTTCCTGCTGTGGAAGGATTTGACTTACTTGCTTGGTGGCGTGGCAATGCTCATTCTTATCCTACACTCGCAAGGATGGCTCGTGACTACCTAGCAATACCTATTTTCATCAATTCAGATTTGCCACGTAACGTTTATAATATTAACTACTGCACTAAAATTGATGAGGGTATTAAATCTGCTTTGATATACTTAATAGTAGGATTGCTGTATTTTCAAAGCTGAGAAAAATAAATAATAATTATGTGATTAGTAAAATTTCTCATTTTCTTTTGTTTGAGCTATTTATTAATTATATTTTTTAAAAAATCAATCCAAAAAATTAATGAGAAATATTGGATAGATATAAAATAATGAGATGAACAACTTAACAACAATGCGACTGACCGGCGTAAACACACACGTATAACGCAAGCGCACGTATCGTTCAAGTAGTATAAAAATATCGATCCCACGAGGACTTAATTCCTACTGTTGTTATTAATTGATGATACTATTTAATTACAGATATCTAATTATAAGGAGAAGTGAATTGATTGCTTGATTGATTTGATTTTGTAGATTTGCTAAATAAGTAAATAAATAAAAAGACAAAAGAAAATACTAAGGAAAATAAAAGACTCAAAGATCTAGGATTGCGAATCTTTCTAATATCTTTTAAAAGATGAAGTAGTTAAATCATAGTTGGGTAAAATATTGAATTATTAATCTGGAACACTAAATTATGTAAAAGCCTCTTCCGATGGTCATTTACAAATACCTAGAATAATCAAATTGAACCATATGTCTATGTCAATTAAATTACCTATATTCATTAAGATTGAATTCCAATTATTGATTACCCCCGCCCAACAGGTATATTCCTATCCTGTAAGGAAATCTATTAAAGGTTTATCTATCCTTAAAGAAGATCGTGGGTTGTTGAATATAAGGTCTTTTAAACTTAAAATCTTTATGTCTAGTTCATTTTAAGTTTTATCTAATCAATTTTATTAGTGATTAGTTAATAAAAAGGCATTAAGATTATGACTCAACAAATAATTCTTTAATTACCCAAACTATATTCTAACCCTTTTTAAATCGGTGATATTAGATTTTATCACAACTCTAGATATTTAACTTAGTTACAACACATAACTAAAGCTGATATAAACTTAAAAGACATAAAATGAAATTACTGAAAAGTAATAAAAAGAAATGCTAAGGTAAAAAGAATTAACTTCTACTATTCACTATTTAGATATCTCCCTTAAAATAATATATAATCTTGTGATATTTTAAACCAACCGTCCAGAATGGCGGTATCCTGATTAAGTCAAATTCAAATATACCAGCCATAAGGCGGAACAAAAATATAAACTTAAACCAACCGTCCAGAAATGGCGGTATCCTCATTAAGTCAGGTTTAATCAAATTAAATTTAATAACCAACCGTCCAGAATGGCGGTATCCTTTATTAATTCAGATTTTAAATAGTTTATATATTATTTTTAAGGGAGATTAATCTAAATAGCAAAAGTAAAAGTATTATCTTATTACCTCAGCATGGAGGAGTTACCCCCTCATGGAAGAATAGAATTACTACTACAAAGTATAAATAAAACTGAATAAAAGAAGAAAATAAGAAGAACTCTCTTTTATTTATAAGGATTTCAGAGGAAGAGGTACATTTGAAACTAAAAATTCGAAATCTATTTATAGGCAAAAAAATCTAATTTTTTATTATTATTTTTCTGATTTTTATTATTTTATTATTTTTCTGATTTTTATTATTTTATTATTTTTCTGATTTTTATTATTTTATTATTATTATTTTTTGAATCGCTGAAATTTCGACACGTGGCATGGTGTGCTAAAAAAGACGGCTCGTTGAATTTTCGACACGTGGCAGACGCCCAAAATTACCAAAATACCCTTTGCGTCGGGACGCCCAAAATTACTTAAATACCCTTTTTGCCAAATTTCACAATTTTGCTCTAAATCACCTCCAGAATGTCCTGAAACTTTATTTATCTACAAAATAACACAAAACACATCAAAATATTCACAAAACTCAAGAAACTATACAAAATATTAAGTTAAATGAGTGGGAAATAGTGATAGTTTTATCACTCATCACACCCCCAAACCTAACATTTTGCTAGTCCTCGAGCAAAATAAAATAACATAATAAAATTTAACTAAGCCACTTTCGTTGGGATCAAGATTGCATTTAGCATCTGCAACAAGCCTTTAAACCCTTAGGTGTCCCTAGTGGACGAGTTGTAGTCTCGTGAGGGTTTACAACAATGATACCCACAAATATTTTTATAAAAGTAAAAAGGTAGTCAAACTAATGCACACAAAAGCAAAAAGATAAGAGAAAAGAGAATAAAAAAGTTAGTGACTAATTATGTGAAACTTCTACTCCAAGTTACTAGTTGTTTTGTTTCATTCTAAATTACTGAATAAGTAAATTCTCCGTTTATTTTTACCATTTCTTCATATACACAGCTAACAAAGTATTATTCAACTCATTTTTGCCCACAACAGTCATAAGTACAGTTGATAAGAGATTAATATTTTTGTCTTAAAGTTTTATCAGAATTCATACCTTTTGTAGTAATGGAATAAATTTTTCTGATTTTTTTGATTTTTTTTCTTTGATTTTTTTTCTATTTTTTATTTATATACAATATCTTACATCTATGTAGCGAGCTTTAGGTCGGTGATTCCCAAACCAGTTGGCTTTAGGGCATCAGGTGTTAAGACACCCCTAAGGACTTAATTACTCAGACTTCAGATATATATATATATATATGTTTTTTTTTAATCATCTTTTTGATCCATGTAGCGAGTGTTGGGCCAGTGACTCCCAAACCAGTTGGTTTTAGGGCACTAGGTATTAAAATGCCCTTACAGACTTAATAACTCGGACCTCAGACATTTTTTTTTTATTCCATCACTTTTTTTTTGAGATGCTTCTCCAATTAAACTATAGCACTGGATATTACAATCTTTTCAAATTTATCCTATGTCTGTATGTTACCATGTATGTTGATAATATCTGCCAACTAAGTATATGAAGATCCATTGTAGTCAGTTTTATAGAGAATTTACAGATTAAATAATTCAAAAGTGAATAAACAAAAATTAACTTGTTTTGAATTAGGTTTGAAACGTCTCGGGAGTGGAAATTCCTTACACAACTATTTCTTACCAATTTCATATTTTTAGTCAACATAACAACAAAACATTAATATAAAGAAATAACTTTTTACTGGTCATGGTGTGTGACTAACTGTCGAATGGACTTCCCGTTTTAGATTCCCCAGAGGGAGGGTGGAGCGAGGCTCACTTAAATACCCAAGCCTCTTAGGCTCTTATCGCTTGGTGTCAGGAATAAACAACGAGTCCTCCAAACTAGTCTGTCACAACAAGCTACAGGTGAATGATTATCTAGGTGCCTTCACAGCTTTTCCTTATAGAGAGGTAGTGAGTGAAGGAAGACACCAAACCATCACCTAGCTTTAAATATGCCTTTGTTTTTGAAATTTTTTTAATTTTTTTGTATTTTTCGAAAAATTTTGAACTAAAAATAACACACAAACTATAAACAAGATACTAATCAACTAACTCCTCACCCCCCAAACCTAAATGAGACATTGTCCCCAATGTCGTAAACAGTAAAAGAAGAGTTTAGAAGATAGTACCTGATTAGCTGAATTCCATGATCGATGTCTTTCCATAAATAAAACAAATTGCATGGGTTGCCTCCCTGCTAGCGCTAAATTTTACGTCTTCAGCCAGACATAACTGAAATCCATCAGTCAATGTGGTTTCAGCGTCGTTTTGGATGTCCTATTAAAGACATTCCCATATTCGTTGCTTTTGAAGGGTCTCTTCCAACGGTAAGGTGGTAAAAAGAATTTTGTCTCATTCAGTGCTTGTGCCACCTTTTTAACTTTTGTTGCTCCAGTAATTCCTGAAAAGAAAGAAAGAAAATCAGAAGGTCTTGTATGATGCTTGACTTGGAATGAAATTTCCATTCTGTCAAGTTTCTGAGTAACATCTCTAAATTGTACTCCCCAAAACAGTGATGTTTCGCTTGAATTCACTGTATCTTTAATTTTGTCTGACAATTGCTCCTCTATTTGCTCTGCTTCTTGCTCCACCTTTTCTTCACAGATGAATTTTAGGATCTCAGCATTCAGTTCTTCATCTGTCATCTGTGAAATACATGCTCCTGAAATATCAATGTGAGAATGTAAAGAAATGTCAGATTTTAGGTCTTCATCCTCTGATCTGAGTGAACTGATTGGCTTAGGTAGATCGTCTTCAAACATTAGTGCAAAGCATTCTCCAAGATCTGCATTCTGATGATGGAAAGTTTCATCATTCCTTGTTGGTGCAGTTAGTACAAGAAACTCAGCTTCTTCATCATCGTCAGAGTCAGAATAATAAAAATCAAATTGAGACTTTGTTGGTGTAGACTCCTGAACTGATACCTCTGATTCTTGATACTGCTCAGCCTCGTCCTCTGTTATGATATCATGATGAATCTCAGGATATTCGAAGGCTTCTTCAGTATTATTTGAATTTGCTCCGTGAGATATGTGATTCAGGTTCTCTGTTAATTGTCTAACTTGATATGTCATCCTTTGTATAGACACCGCTTGACTCTGAATTTGTACATCAAATTGAGCTTTTCGTTTCTTGAACCAATCTTTTAGCATGTAATTCAACTGATCTTCCTTTGATGGATCTGGTTCTTGATGAAGATCGTAGATAGATGGTGGATAAGATGGAAAATGTGATGATTCTACATACCTTGAATGATTCCAATAATTCTGCTACTCTGAAAGGTATATACATTGATCGCTCGGGTGGTTACCATCACAAATTACACATCTCCCCATTTCATTCTGATGAGCAAATGTAGTATTGCTTGATTCTGGCTTCCAGTGATAGTTGTTGGGCTGGACAACAGGCCTCAGAAAACCGGACTGTTGCTCCTGGATTTGGGGCGTATATTCTTCTAGTAAAGCTCGTAATATTTCAAAATGTTCCATTTGTTTTAATCACCTGAAAACAAAAGAGAGAAATAAAAAGTACAGATAATAATAAAGAAAATTAGATAGCTTCAAAATTAATAACTCAAGAAAAATAAGTCCCCGGCAACGGCGCCAAAAACTTGACCGGCGTAAACACACACGTATAACGCAAGCGCACGTATCGTTCAAGTAGTATAAAAATATCGATCCCACGAGGACTTAATTCCTACTGTTGTTATTAATTGATGATACTATTTAATTACAGATATCTAATTATAAGGAGAAGGGAATTGATTGCTTGATTGATTTGATTTTGTAGATTTGCTAAATAAGTAAATAAATAAAAAGACAAAAGAAAATACTAAGGAAAATAAAAGACTCAAAGATTTAGGGTTGCGAATCTTTCTAATATCTTTTAAAAGATGAAGTAGTTAAATCATAGTTGGGTAAAATATTGAATTATTAATCTGGAACACTAAATTATGTAAAAGCCTCTTCCGATGGTCATTTACAAATACCTAGAATAATCAAATTGAACCATATGTCTATGTCAATTAAATTACCTAGATTCATTAAGATTGAATTCCAATTATTGATTACCCCCGCCCAACAGGTATATTCCTATCCTGTAAGGAAATCTATTAAAGGTTTATCTATCCTTAAAGAAGATCGTGGGTTGTTGAATATAAGGTCTTTTAAACTTAAAATCTTTATGTCTAGTTCATTTTAAGTTTTATCTAATCAATTTTATTAGTGATTAGTTAATAAAAAGGCATTAAGATTATGACTCAACAAATAATTCTTTAATTACCCAAACTATATTCTAACCCTTTTTAAATCGGTGATATTAGATTTTATCACAACCCTAGATATTTAACTTAGTTACAACACATAACTAAAGCTGATATAAACTTAAAAGACATAAAATGAAATTACTGAAAAGTAATAAAAAGAAATGCTAATGTAAAAAGAATTAACTTCTACTATTCACTATTTAGATATCTCCCTTAAAATAATATATAATCTTGTGATATTTTAAACCAACCGTCCAGAATGGCGGTATCCTGATTAAGTCAAATTCAAATATACCAGCCATAAGGCGGAACAAAAATATAAACTTAAACCAACCGTCCAGAATGGCGGTATCCTCATTAAGTCAGGTTTAATCAGATTAAATTTAATAACCAACCGTCCAGAATGGCGGTATCCTTTATTAATTCAGATTTTAAATAGTTTATATATTATTTTTAAGGGAGATTAATCTAAATAGCAAAAGTAAAAGTATTACCTTATTACCTCAGCATGGAGGAGTTACCCCCTCATGGAAGAATAGAATTACTACTACAAAGCATAAATAAAATTGAATAAAAGAAGAAAATAAGAAGAACTCTCTTTTATTTATAAGGATTTCAGAGGAAGAGGTACATTTGAAACTAAAAATTCGAAATCTATTTATAGGCAAAAAAATCTAATTTTTTATTATTATTTTTCTGATTTTTCTGATTTTTATTATTTTATTATTTTTCTGATTTTTATATTTTATTATTTTTCTGATTTTTATTATTTTATTATTATTATTTTTTGAATCGCTGAAATTTCGACACGTGGCATGGTGTGCTAAAAAAGACGGCTCGTTGAATTTTTGACACGTGGCAGACGCCCAAAATTACCAAAATACTCTTTTTGCCAAATTTCACAGTTTTGCTCCAAATCACCTCCAGAATGTCCTGAAACTTTATTTATCTACAAAATAACACAAAACACATCAAAATATTCACAAAACTCAAGAAACTATACAAAATATTAAGTTAAATGAGTGGGAAATAGTGATAGTTTTATCACTCATCAGCTACATTTGCACTTTTTTTTTAATGTTTATAGTGTATTTTTAAGCGTGTTATTTATCATTGCTCATAACTTAATAATAATAATAATAATAATAATAATAATAATAATATAATAATAATAATAATAATAATATAATAATAATAATAATAATAATAAATAAATAAATAAATAAATAAATAAATAAAAAGAAGTAGTACAATATAACAATCTTTAAACAATTTTTTCCGTGTCCTACATTTTAAATATTAAGAGTACTGCTAATTATTATTTTTTTACTAAATTTATTTAAACTAAAATGTTGTTAGGTCATTAATTTCTTTCTTCTTTTTTCCTTTTTTAAGATAAGGAGGTGGGT